>JANHFX010027263.1:15247-66502 GCA_027560015.1 Chloroceryle amazona
TAAGGGTCACAGAGCACTGGAACAGGCTCCCCAGAGAGGCTGTGGAGTCTCCTTCTCTGGAGATTTTCAAAACCCACCTGGATGCATTACTGTGTGACCTGTGCTAGATTATATGATCCTGCTCTGGCAGGGGGGTTGGACTCTAATATCTCATCTCCAAGGTCCCTTCCAACCCCTGACACCCTGTGATACCTGTGGTAGTAATGCTGAAAAGGTAAGTAGAGGCAGTTTGCTCTCAAAAAATGCCAAAGAACTATGTCACTAATTTACTGGAGGATTTTACAGACATGTGGCTGCAAATCAGTTTTCTTTTTTTTTTGGTCACATGCTCCAAACACAATATTGACCTAAAACAATTGCATGCTTGAGGTCAGCAGCTTTAAAAAGGTTGATATAACTAAACCATGGTGACAGAAAAAAAAACCTAAAATTATTTCAAACAGGATAGCAACATACATACAAGCAGCAGCCAAAATAAGAAAGGAGAAGCAGAAAATGACAATGAGGACTGAAGACCATGACCACATTTAGCAAACATGAGGATAGATGTGCTAAATTACAAAAATAACAGAGCAGCTGCTCCAAAATGAAGAGCAAAACCAGCTCCATCATGTGAAATGGAGTGGCTCTCATGCTTCTTGCACCTATTTTCATCACCTTGGGAGCCTTACCTCCTTAATCCCAGTGTTACCAGTGTCCTGCTCTCCCCTTCCATCCAATTCCACCCCTTCAGCTCTCTCCCCTGTACAATTCACAGAAAAGGACACACATTCCCCCCACATTAGCTCCTACCTATAGCATTCTCAGCTCTCTCACACATCTCCAGTGGGGTCACAGCCTCATTGTCTTCCAATGCCTCCCACATCTGCTGGGTCGTACAAAGGAAAGGAGACAGGAAAAGGACACTTGTTTTAAGGATGTTGACCCCACAAGACTCCTTTTGAAGTTAACACTGTTTGGTACCTTCCTGGCTTGCAATCAAGTCTTTATTTGGCCCTGCTCACTTCTGCAACCATTAATTTGAGGTTATGAAGAATTTAATATTATTGTAGAAATTTGGCAAATAAATTATTTTTTTCATCCTTGTGAGAAGCAGTACTTAAACTCCTTGATTTTGCTATTGTTCACCACAGGAAATTCTTCAAGCCAATGTTACACTGACTGAAAAAATTACATCCCATATCAAGTCTTAAATAAACCAACCAACAGTGCAACACTGCTTCCACTAAGGAATATGGAAAAAGCTCAGACCAAGTTCAAGACAAGCAACATACTGAAAGATTAATTTTATATTTTTCCAAGGGTATCTTTTTCCAACTACTCTCTAATTCTTCTCAGCATGCAAGAAAGCTTGCCATAATCATACAGATCAGCATAGCTTATATTTATTGCTTAATTATGGAAGAGTAATAATGAAAATGAAAAATGGCAATATGGATTTTCAGTCATATAATTCCAATGTTCCACTTTGCTAAAATGATGTAAAACACCTACCTTTATTAGCCAGGAATGTGCTGAAACAGCATTTAAAAACAAGACAAAACCCACAGCCAGGCAATAAGCAAAAGTGCTACAGACACATTTTACAGTTTCCAGTTAGGCGTTTCACTGCAAATAAGATATCCCAAGTACAGATTTCTGTCTCTGTAACATTACAAAAGACACAAATATCTCAGATCAGCACTCACTATAAAGCATCGATCTCAGAGTTGTGTTTTGAGATCTCCAAATAAAAGTAAAAATTATGACTGGACAAAAGGTATGTCTTGTGTGTTCTTAAATTTGCTATATATCTTCATTTGTGGTAAAAAGATACAATTCCCTGCCTTCAGAGTTATGTATAATACAGTTCACATGAGTCAAGGACCAAAACATTTGTCACTATGTGCAACTGCAGCATCTAAGATGCATCCAGGATGCTGCAGTCATTTGGTAGTCTAAACATCTGACACTACAGTGTTTAAATTGGAGCAAATGTCATTTTGATTGAGAAAACTACATACAGAAAAATCAAATTAAAGCAGCAAATACTGCAGTAGCATTAAGGCTGGGAGTTTAACTACTCTGAAAGTCAGAATACTCAATACATTGAATATTCTCAGGTGGCAGAACATGTAAGGACCAGATAAAGTGAGGCAGAGAGAAGAGAGCTCATAAAATTTTCTAAATCAAGGTCACAACATTTTATAGCCACTTGTTAGGGAGAGGGGCTTGCCCAAAGCAGGAGGGAGCTGGAAATTGCTATCAGACACTGGAAACAAGATCACCACTGATTTAACACCAAACAGCATATGAACAATAGATCTGCTAATTCCTGTTATATTGAGGAGAAACTGTAGCTGGTCTGGGCAGAAAAGGGAAGGTCAGAGAGCAGCCTCTGGAGACCCAGAAATCCCAGCACAAGGCAGCAAAGAAGCAGAAATTTTTAGAAGTGGGGAGTAAAATAGCTTTACAAATCTTATTGCTGTAGCTTCAATGGTAGATGCTCTCCCCAGCAGTCATCTCTCCAACACACCATCTCTTCATTTACTTTGAGTAATCTATGTTCCTTCAGTGCCACTGTCTATAAACAAGAAAATTGCAGTCCTGTTTCTGACACACCTTATCGCAGATGTCATTCACACTAAAAGGTGTTTCTAAAGGCTGCAGAACCTGCCAACTTCTGGATTTTTAAGAAGCAAGGTAACAAAAACTCTCAAATCATTCCACTAAGCCAGAGAACTGTTACAGAAAGGGATGTTTACAGGTTTCTAAAAAAAAAAATAAATATTTGAAGATAGAGTCTGTTCACCAGATTTCCACCTCTTTACCCCCTTCAAAAGACTTAGTTTAATCCTCTGTCCCTATCCAAGCCTTGTTTTTCTCATATTTCACTTCTTTGTCTTATATTTGAATTTCCAAAGATCTTTGTGCTGTCCCAGGCACTCAAGAGAGGACGTACCAGCTCTGCCCACAGACAGCAGCAGGTTATGGAGTTCAGCAGACAAGGCGATAGCTTCCTTCTGACATGAATCAATGGACGTGAGGATTTCAGAAGACACACAGCACCCTCCAGGCAATTCGTTCACACTGGGATCCTCCTCCCACCCCCAACATATGGCAGTAATATGAACTGCTTATGTCAAGAGCCAACTTAGTACATGCACCCAAGAGGACAGTGAAACTTTACTAAATGCTCTTAACTAGCCACATAAATTGTTCCAGCTCTATGAACTTCTTTTTCTACCATATGTTTACTTAGAATCAGTGAGCTATATGAAGCTGGAGCTTTTGTCTCTGCATGTCTACCCTGGAGCCAAAGATAAAACTGCAACTCCTACTAGCTTTAAAACATCTGACTTAGGTACAGATAGCAACATATCTACAGCAACATAGAGCTTTGCTCTGTCAAGCTGCTTTGAATATACTCTTCAAACCCTACACAGGTTTCCCCAGCTTTTCCTCAAGTCTTTGCTGCTGTTCTTAGTGCTTGCTGTACCTGAACAAGCTGCTTTAAACACTGCTGTGATGTATTGTGCTTCTGCATCAATGTTGCCTGACAGACACGCCCTTGACCAGGGTGAAAGGACAGATGTGCACTCCCAGTTTCTGTATAGACAGCTGAGATGGCCCTGACATCTGTTCAGGAACCAAATAGCAGGAAAGTACCTCTTCTGGACTAGAGAGATGACAATGAAGAGTAAATGGAAAACGGAGTTTGTTCTCCTAACATTTCTCATTCTTACCAGAGAGTAGTTTCTGATCATGGATGCATGGGATGGGAGCCATTTAGAAATTGTGATTCTTTGACTACAAAAAAATCAGCAAATCAATTTTCCCTTGGAAGTATTAACTTTGACAGCACACTTAGAGTTGACTAACACAACACGGGATGTTTTATTTACAGCTACACAACTGACCACAGCACATAGTGACTAAGCAGTCTGAATATAGATGACTTATTGTTTGGGAGTATCTTTTCATCAACTCTCTGCTAGCCTACCTAAATTTTAACCCTTCATACCACTTGAAAACAATTACACATCAGATTTTTAATGTTTATTATCACCATAATATTAATAGAAGCACGTGAAGCATGAATGTCTGGGAAATTTATTGCCTGTATTCATTCCCCTGTTTACTCTTTTACTCTTAATTTAGAAGCAAAGATTGTTTACCAATATTTGAGGCTCAGATTGGCTACACTTGAAGAGGGGATCTGAGCAGATGGCAGTTGCAAGCTGTGTTACCGTAAGTGGGTAATGCACAGATATGCCTCTTGATGTACCAGTGAACAAACACTATTGCAATTATCTGCTGAAGAAGGCCAAGCTCAGGCTGTGTGATGGATACTGTGACTCAGCTTCTAATTTTTCATTCTATACTCTCCAGATTATTCCATAAATAAAGCAAAGCTATGAGCTACACTACACCCTGTTATCCAAAGACACATTTGAATTCAATGTATTAATTTACTGCGAAGTTAGTTTGATCTTAAACTTATGTAACTGAAATCAGAAAAGCCCCAATGGCCTAAAATAAAATAAAGACATTAAAAGGCATACACAGGCACACCAGAAACTCTCTCTGAGAAACAGAACTTCCAGAAATCATTTTAGTTTACAACACTGTAAATGCTTATTAGCAGCTCAGGTGAAAATAATGACAGCAAAAGCAGAATATAAACATGAGCTCTTCTCTCAGTCTCCTTCAGCATAAAGGCGGCTGGCTTCAACATAGGGATGGGTCACCTAGGGCCATTTTTTTCTGGTAAACAAATTCAAGAACCCACTGTGCTTTAGTCTGTTCCTTGAAACAGCTTAACCAGACAGGAAAGGAATAATTGTGTTAAAAATGCCCTGGCAAAGGTGAAGAGAGACTCAGGTGGTCTCAAAACGCTCCTTCACAATGCTGTTGGGAGAGTAAAAATATAAGAGCAGCTGTGGGAAGGTTTTAGCACATCCAGGCTTCGCCCATGTCTCCAGTATTCCAACCACAATTTCACCTTTTTATAAGCATTTTAGCCTATTTTGAGGTGAAACAGTTCTCGGGCTGCTCTTTTCCCAACCAAGGGTGTTAGCTCCATGTAGGTGCTACTGGCCACCCCCTTGAGCAGCAGTGGCTGTGCTCTGCTTGAAGTTGACAGACTGGTATTTTTGTTTTAATTCATCTTCAAGTCTCTTACTGATTTTTTTCATTTATGGACAAGTATGAGATATCAGTCTGGTTTCCAGTTGTGCCATTCAGAGTCAGAAGTTCCACTAATAGAAGTGCTCAAAGTCAAGTGTATGGTAATTATAAGATTGATCCCTGTCTAAACTATAACTACCTGCCTCGTGAATAATTTTATTCTCCAGGGCTGTCAATCCAGCATCTTCTGTGAACATTAAATTTACTACAGTAACTTAAAAGAATGATGTCGTTTCAAAGTCAACTCTGAAATTAATATTACAAGAAAAGGGAAAGGTGAGCATGAGACACCAAGGACACCTAAGTATTATGGCCATCTAAATTATAGCTTTTATCCTCTGTTGCCCTTAGATAGAGGTCACAATTCTGAATCAAGGTACTGTGAAATCAAGGGCAGGAGGGCAAGGGCAGACAGCTGTGAAAATTTTTCCAGGCCTTCAGGATATTCCATGACTGAGTACTAGGACCACCCACCCTATTTCCCATGCTATGCCTACCTACTGCAGCTGCATGCCTCTGATTACTTTTACTACCTTTATATTTGGTTTGAATTACCAAAGCAATTTATAAGGACAGAATGTTTAACCCATTCTTATCATAGTCTTTAAAGTATTTTAGTATTATTATGCCAGGATTTGAGTTTTCTTTTGCCCCTTTTTTTTTAAAAAAGTGTCAGCAAGCTGAAGTCAGATACAAAGAACACACTCCTTCCACACATTCAAAATATTTTTAAAGTGCTAGAAGAAATTTTAGCATTTTTAACATGAGAAGTCATAGATTTTATGTAGCTAGGTGGTTTTATGTAGCTTAAGAACTCCTGCAAATGCAAAAAATAAGTTCACATTTCCTTAAAACTCCATTATTCAAGAGAGGTACACAACACCAGATTGTTTAAAAAAGTATGCTAAATCTTTAGTACATAAACTACCATAACTCCTGTTCATTCACAAAAAGTAATGCCATCTATCAGCTTCAGCCCAACATGCTCTCCCTACATTCCCATTGCAGCTGGAATGGTTTGGTTCTTTGTTTTTGTTGAGGTATTTTTATGTTAAGCAGACACTTTTAGATGTTTCAAAGTAACTATACATATGGTTAATTTTTTTTTCTTGGAACAGGAGTTGCTATTATATGAACATGATACAGTGTATTTGATGCAAAGATTTAGACATACAATACTTTAACATACACATCTACAAAGCTCTTAAAAAATAATCTTGTTCAATTAAGAAATCATCTTGCTTAACACAAAAGTATCATGTGAGTTGCAATCCAAGGACAATTTTAGACTAATGAAATACAACTTGAGGATATATTTTTTATACAATTAACATAATTGTTGTACTAATCCCTGAACAGTGACTTTTATAAAAAAAGGATTTAGAAATGAGTTATAAGGTGATGATCCAAGAGAATAAGAGTGTCTCGCCTTTAGACTCTAATTTCCCTTATATTTCTCTGACTTCACAAAGAACCCATAGCACAATCCATTTTGGAAAAAGACTGGGATGGAAGATCTGGAAAATTTGTATCAAAAAATCTCAATCCCAGAGATATTATTACAGAAATACCTTAACTGACTAAGGATCAGACTGTTTGCAAATGCAGAATTGTTTGAAAGAAATCTTTTTCATTTTATCACTGTTTGGATTTTAAACTTAGCCTTTTCGAATGCTTAGATCAAGGAGTATGACTTGCTCATGTTTACAAAAATGTAATTATAAGGTATATAAGAAAAATAGGAATCTACTTTTGTAGATTTGGACACTTGATTCCTCCCTCCTGATAAATCCACAGATCCTAAATGCCATTAAATAAAAATCATCTTTTATGTCTTCCACTCACTATTGTAGAAAAGGTTGCATGTAGCTATTGACTATCGGCCATACTCAGTGTTTTACTGCTATGAAAAAAAGAACTGGGATGGGTGAAAACCACTGAATTCTACTACCACAGGAAGAGAGATTCATCCCTTTCTCTGGGAAGAGTGACCAACAATAAATAGAAGACATTTTCATTGACAGTATAATTCTGTTAATGTATTCCTGTGGGGAAAAAAAAAAGTCTCCCTTATTTCATGTCTTTTTTTTCTTCCTAGAGAATGTCCTTTTTTGGTGACTGCTTTAAAGGTCTTAGACATGGTCATTACACCAAAAGTCATCATCCTGAATAAACTCTCAAGATAACATCATTTTTCCTTCTCTTGTGGCTCATATTACTTTTTTTTTCTTGTTTATGTTCTCCTTTGGTTGACTTTAAGTTATTCTGCTTCACTTTTACAAGAGTTTTATCTCTATCCAGACCTGTTACACTTACCTAGATGGACTCCTCTCGTCCACCCAAAAAACATAAAGGAGATATGATCTATCTACTCCATAGAATCTGTATGGATTCAGTTCACTCCCACATCATCTAGGAGAAGTTGCATACTCAGATGCATACAACTCAGATGCATGGACACCAGGCTAGTACCTGACTTCAGGCTATTCTGGGCAGCTACTGGTAGAGTGTGTCAGGAGTTGGCGTGCATTTCTCCAAATTTCTGCGGTGCCCCAATAATCCAGGTGTTTTCCCTCTCTTGAGTACATTATCTCTGGCCAGACAACCCAACATATGCCAAGAAATGTCATACAAGATCGTTTATATATTTACTTTTGAAAGAACACTCAACTATTGGGGCAGATGACCAAAGTACAAACATTTAACAATTCTCTCATCCCTCTTCTCATTTATGTGAATACTTCCCATAAGACTCAATTAAAGCTGAAAGGGCACAAACAAAAGTTATTTTGAAAACACAGAGGTGGAAATAGCTTTTTTTTTTGCAATGGCAATCAAAGAATCTAGAAC
Source organism: Chloroceryle amazona (assembly GCA_027560015.1). Lineage (NCBI taxonomy): Eukaryota > Metazoa > Chordata > Aves > Coraciiformes > Cerylidae > Chloroceryle > Chloroceryle amazona. Next base: position 23,267 of record JANHFX010027263.1, read on the forward strand.
TATAATGAATTCTCAGAGTGATGCAATTAAGAAAGGTGAGAGGTTTGTTGTCTTACAAGAATGAATTTCTCTAAATTGTTTTCCTGTGACATTTGCTTTTGTGTTACAATGAAAGAATAAGAGCCATTCAACTATTCAATAGATATATGATCAAAACAATGCATCCTACGTATGTGTTTCTATGCACACTTCTGAATATGAGCCAGCACTGTGCCCAGGTGGCCAAGAAGGCAAACGACATCCTGGCTTGTATTAGAAATAGTGTACAGCTTGTAGCAGAAATCTTGTAGCCAGCAGGACCAGGGAGGCAATTGTCCCTCTGTACTTGGCCCTGGGGAGGCCAGACCTCAGGTACTGTATTCACTTTGGGGCACCTCAATACAAGATAGACATCAAGGTGTGGAGCAGGTCCAGAGAAGAGCAACTAAGCTGGTGAAGAGCCTGGAGAGCAAGTACTCTGAGGAGCAGCTGAGGGAACTGGGGCTATTTAGTCTGAAGAAGTGGAGGATGAGGGAAGACCTTATCTCTTTCTACAACTACCTGAAAGGATGTTGTAGAGAGGTAGGCACTGGTCTCTTCTCACAAGTAATTAGTGATAGAAGAAGAGGTAATGGCCTCAAGCTGCACTAAGGGAGGTTTAAACTGGACATTAGGAAAATTTTTTTCACTGAAAGGGTTGTCAGGCACTGGAACTTGCTGCCGAAGGAGGTGCTTGAGTCACCGTCCCTGGATGTGTTTCAAAGACATATAGATGTGGTGCTTGAGGCTATGACTTAGTGGTGGATTTGGTAGAGCAGGATTAACGGTTAGACTCGTATCTTAAAGGTCTTTTCCAACCTAGATGATACTATTCTATGATTCTATGTAAAGTGACAAGCAGAAACACCTTCAAATGAGTGATTTGTACCTAGGCTATAGTCTTTTTTCACATCTGTCTTTCAGTATCTGAAGCTTACATAGAATCATAGAATTATTTGGAGGTCTACTTAGAGATCTAGTTCCAAAACCCCCAGCAGCAAGCAGAAACACCTTCCACTAGATCAGGTTGCTCAAAGCCCCATGCAACCTGGGTTTGAACACATCCAGGGAGGGGACATCCAGAGCCTTTCTGAGCAACCTATTCGTGTCTCCGAACATGCACATTAAAATATTTCTTTTTATCTCATCTAAATCTACCCTCCTTCAGTTTAAACCATTGCCCCTTATCCTATCACTACACTCCCTGATAAAGAGTCCCTCCCCATCTTTCCTGTAGGGAAAAGTACTTTGCTTTAAGTACTGGAAGGCCACAACAAAGTCTCTCTGTCCTCTTATCTTCTGAACAACCCCAACTCTCTCTGTCTGTCCTCATAAGGGATACATAATTTGAAGCATCTCTCACTTGTGTTCTTTTCACATTTTAGAATCTCAAGTAGGGTAATATACTACTATTACGCATATTTTACAGATGGAAAGCTAAATTAAATTTAATCTTTAAAATGTCAGCATGTTAAGCAAAATCTTTTTTAATGGGAGTAAGGATTTTAAAATATTATTATGAATTTGGAAAGAAACAAGTTGGGTGATAAATGACACTGGAACAGGGAATTAAAGCCAAGGATCTGCAGTCCCACTGATCCTAAACATTTCTTTTCAGCAAAGACAGCCCATCACTTTCTGGAACAAGGTGTGAAAGTTTTTTTTTGAGGTACATAAATAGACACTAAGAATTGTTATTTCTTACCATCTTCTAAGTCTTTTCCCTCTGCACTGCCCAAATTCCTGCCTGATCCAACTAATGTTCACCTCCCAACTTTCTACTTCTCTGACGACTTTTATATAGTTTCAATTAATATTTTACTGCCAGACAAATCAACTCGTCATCTCTCGTATTGCTATAATCATAATACACAGCCTACAAAAAGTGGTTTTGTAACTAAATCTAAAACTGGCAACATGTCACGTCTCTACCTTTCAATACAGAAAGTCTGCACATCACTATGTGCATTTGAGCATGACAGTGCATACACAAACATGAAACCACTGACCTTAAACTATATTTAGTACAGAACATATCAGCTTATTAATTTAATAAAGCAGGTCACTGAAAGCTCTGACTTATTACAGGTCTTTTTTTGATCAAGCTTTCAGTCTTTTATTTTTAAAATCAGTGTTGAACAAATTACCAGAGGGACACACATACATGAGGCTGGCCTGCTGGACCATCAGAGTGAAATGAATCACTTACCCAGAGCTTAATTTTATGTGAATGGCACCTTGAAAACAAAACCCAACTCTGGCAACTCTCAGCGAGAACAGCTCAAAACAAAATAAGTATATAAATTGAGGAAAATAAAAGACAAATAAAATGAGGAGGTGTGGGGGTAGACTCTCCCTATCCACTTAGTAGGTAGTGGAAATTTTGCAGCCCACTGTCCTAACATCAATATTTCTTGCTTCTGCTCTTCCTCCCACAAGATCTTCCTTTGATACATTATTATTTAGAGACATTCTGACTCTGTACCCAACCCAAATCTATCCTTTTCCATTTCTGAATCTAAAATACCACAGGCAGTATGTCAGCAGGCACAAGGACATTAAAGTTTGGTTCTCAGAAACATGAAATATCAATACCAAACATAGCACATTTTAATACAGTTAATAAAAAGTTAATAAAAGCGTCAGGAGTCATCTTGCTTCATTACCATGAATATAAGCTAGTTAAATCTGTGTTATGTTATCCTACAGATCTTCTAACAGTATTGTCTTCCACCAATCTGGTGCACAACTGCCCCCAGGAACAACTAAAGGGAGGTGTCCTGAACACATAGAAAAAGTTGAGGTAGATTTCATGTGTGTGAAGCCAGAAGCCAAATCCTGCAAACACTGTATAATGGAAAGAGGGAAAACAATCATCTATCCTTTCTAAGGCCCATTAGAGCCACCATTTTACCGAGCACACATTCAGCCCTATTTCTGCTTCATGTCCCTTTTTGCTTTTATCTCTGCTGCTTCTCATGCTGTTTGGGTACTTCAACATATACAGATCATTACTAGAATTCAAACTTGAATTTTTTAAATCATTTTTGTGATAAGTGAAGCATTATTTCAGTCTGAGAAAATCAGATAAAGTTACCCAATACATCTAAAATAATTTTCTAAGAAAGTTCTTAAAAGCAATGCCAATCCTTTTTTTTGTTAGAATTGTTTCTGGCTATGTTTGCATGCACGCACATTTGGTATCTGTTCCACTGTCAGTATTGTTCTTTGCATGAACGTCACATACCAAAAAACATGATTATAACAATGTGTTATTGTTCCTTTCTGGTTTCAATCCTAAGCAGCAAGAAAAGAATAAGCAAATACAATCTCTATTTTTTTCCACAATCATATATCTCATGACTGCCTTGAGAAATTCCTGTATAAGGTTATCTCAGGGAATTCTTGAAGCAAGCCCATAGAGTTTAATGAATTTTTCTTTTTCATTGCTGCAAAGAACTGCCAAAACCCACACACCCTGACATAAGAAGGATGTAATCCTATAGCCCAGCATGGCTTAGTGAGACACTGCTCAGGATTGAGAGAAAACATCACACCGGTGATGATGTACAGGATCATACGCAGCAGGTTTATCATGTTGTTTGTTAGCAGCTAAAAAAACCAAACATGTATCCAGTGCAGATAGTGTGAGGTCGGGCAAAAAATGGAAACATCAGGATATAATCCCTACATGCACACTACAACCTCTGGACCAAGGAGAAGATAATACCTCATTACCAACTCCTGCAGGCCTCTGGGCGATGTCTCTGTACCAGGATCTTACTCGAGTATTTGGCCTTGTCAGATTCATGATATTCTTATCCTAAATTAGCATTTGAAATTAACTTTAGAAAAAAAATGAAAGCTATTTTTCTTAATGCTTAGACTTTAAAAAAAAAATTGTGACTAACAATAAATAAAAGACTAGGTTCAATACCCGATCTGACAAGAAATTTTTCCTGACATTTTTCTGTTTTATATAAATGCGTAGGTGTTTTTTTGAAATGAAAAATTAATCAAGTGTCTTAGAAGCCTATTTCTTTGGAAATTTGTAAAAAGCCTGTGTTAGCTTCAGAAATTCAGTTCTTTAAGTCACTTGGGCACATATAAAAATTTTACCCTTGATCTTACTCTGATGAAGCCTTCAATCTTTTTCTGTTAAAACAACCCTGTTGAAATCAAATTTCTGCCAAGTTCTCCTTTTTGATGAAAAAGTCCTACTCTATAAAAAAAATTCAAAATGGCAGTTTTCCCTTGCTCAATTCAACACACATTAATTCCAGAACAAAGACAGCTTTAAGCATTAAGTCTCAAGTGTTTTCCATTTTGGAAATGGAAAATAAATAAATAAAATTGGAAAATAAAATTATTATTTACATTCTTTCCCACACATATTACTCATTTAGTCATAATAATTAATTTTCTATGTCCAATTTGAATAATACTGATAATTTAGGCACTTTAAATCTGAGGGTATGAACAGATCCCTAGGAAAAAAAGCCCCTCTCAATATGAAGAGGTTATTAACTAATTGGCCATCTATGTTGAAGTCATTGAAATGATTGTTCTCTATAGCTATTACTCTGTGCTTTCGGTTTACATAATCTTTCTATTTAATACAAGTAGAAGATAATTTACCAAGTTGACAAACTGCATTCTGATTAGCAAAAATATTTTGAGCTAAAACAAACTCAATGCAGTTATTAGTATAATCTTATTACGATGCTAAATCTTTAGACAAAGTTCAGAGAGGAGGCAGTAGCTTCAATATCTGATACTAAATTTAATTGCACCTAGTTAGACCATTAAATGAGAAAGCCTGGGCTAGACTTGTGGCTAAGGAATAGCTCAAGAGAACTGACAGGTATTAATCCTATCCTCACACTATCACAGGATGTTAGGGGCTGGAAGGGACCTTGGAGATATTAGAGTCCAACCCCCCTGCCAGAGCAGGACCATACAATCTAGCATAGGTTACAAAGGAACGCATCCAGGTGGGTTTTGAAAATATCCGGAGAAGGAGACTCCACAACCTCTCTGGGGAGCCTGTTCCAGTGCTCTGTGACCCTTACAGTAAAGAAGTTCTGCCTCATATTAAGGTGGAACTTCCTGTGCTCCGGCTTACATCCATTCCCCCTTGTCTTATCACAGGGCACAAGTGATATTCTTCCTGCATAGGTCTGGCACATGACGAAAAAGAGGCTTTGAAGGGGAGAGAGAATGTGAGGGATCTCTTCCTGCATTGTAATTACAGCTCCAGGATATATCATTTAGCATATTTAGTCTGGCTGGGAGAGGGGACTGAAGTCCCTTACTAGCAGGGTGTAACCGGCTGTTGCAGGTCACTCAGACACTGATATTTGTCTACTCCCAGGCACAATTACATACCCCAAACCTGCCTCTGAGTCAGTTTTGCACTGTAACACATATCACTGAAGACTGAGTAAAGACTTAAATAAGACCTAAGATAGACAAAAATCAATTTGTACAGCATCCTTTGCTGAGCAGTTAGAATGCTAACACTGACAGCTAAATGAATACATACTTAAAAACACTGTATTTCATACCAGTCACCAGTGCTGGTATAACCCTTGTCAGACTTTTCTTCCTTTTTCATTTCTTCATGTTTCACTTCTGGTAGTGCAAAGTCATAAGGACACAGCTCAAAAGTCTGCTCTGTTGAAGCTAATGCAAAGTGAACACCCAGCCCCACAATATCGGCTACAGACCTTGACATTCAATGAATAGCCTAAAATACAGGAGATATGAACATGAGATATGAACATCCTAAATAGCTGACGGAAGTCAATGGCAAATATTTGAAAGACCTAAGAATCATAAAAATAAAGCAGCAAATCCAACCAATTATTGAATTTGCCTGTGTGCATATTCAAACCTTACCTATGACATGTTAGCTACTCTGGGAAACAAGAACACATTGAACACAAGTTATTTCTGATTGTCTAAGGAAGTCAGTAGTGTTATATCCTTTCATTTCACTTCATTCTTGATCATGGGTGCTTTTCTATTGATATATATTGATGGTTTCACAACACAATATTTTTCAAATAATCCAAAATAACCTTTTGGATTTGTGCATACCTGTATTTTTCCATTAATGAAAGAGTCACTGGATGCAAACAACGTCTGCAAAATTGTTATCATTCTATCTGCTTTAGAGTGTATAAATCATGATACTGTACTTCCTGGGAAAGCAGTCTCTACTGAAATTAACTGCTTTCCTTATCTTATGCTATTACCTTATCACATCAACTGTTTATAGTGAGTAATGCTCAAGGATTATTACATGTACAATTTACAGTAATTATTAGTTACTGACAATGAAATGACTTATTAAAACTATGTATTGGTTTCTCCAGGTTCAGTTTAAGGATCTATGTCATTCTCACATCATTGTAAAGCATCAATAAAGTTGTTTCTAAGTTGAAAATTATTTTTTTGTTTGTACGTTTGTTATACAGTTCAGAGGACATAAAGCCATTTCTTTATTATTCACGGGAATATTGTTTCTCACTCTCAAGTTTATTAAAAACAAAGTGCTTTTAATGTTGGATGAAAATGGATTAAAAACATGCATTAGCTTCAGAAATAAAAATGAAGAAATTTTATTTCTTTCTTCTGCAGTCCAAGGCAGCATGCCATCAGAAGTGTGGAGTTTTAGTGGATATTTTGGAATTGGAATTACTTCATTAAGAGGCAAATCTGGGCTTCAAGCAATTACTGCATTAAGAGACGTATATAGGCTATAAACCTATATAAGGTGGATTTACATACCTAAATTTATTTTTAATTATAATTTCTTCTTTATAAGAATATTACAGTAAAATACTCACTAAGAGAAACCTCACAGGTATTATTTATATATTTCCCAGGTTTTCTACCCTTTAAAAGAACAGGAAAAGCCCTAACATTAATATATTACAATATGAGATCCTTTAATTCTTTCTGCAAAGCCCCTTAGTAGAGGGGCCTACAAATAGAAGTGCTCCTTTGTGCACACATTAAATGCAGGACGAGTCTTGCTTTCAGAATGTTATTTGGGGTTTTTTGTTTGTTTGGGGTTTTTCTGTTTTGTTTTTTTGTTTGTTTGTTTTTTTGGGGGGGTGTTTTATTTATTTTTGTTTTGTTTTTCTGGTGTTTTTTTTTAGCCAATTGTATATACAAATTAAAGCAGAAAGAATACTGTTTGCTTTTATACATAGCATTAGAATAAGCCAGGTTGATTTTTTCTTCTGCCATGGCCAAATCACTTCTTAAGACTCAATAAATCATGTCTGCTATTTATTTGCAAGATAAACAAACTCAGTGACTTTAGTTTTGGTGCATCAAGTACAATGGAAAAATGGGAATGCAACACAACTATATCCAGTGAAAAGATGAGAACTGGGTCTAAAAATTATACTAAGATCAGAACAGTTAGACTGCAGTCAGTGTCACAGTGGAGTAGAGGCACATAGAGAAGGTGGCTGGAGTGGGTCAGGCTGCAGACAGCCGTTACCAGACACGGAGATCCAAAGCACACTGGGCTGCTTTTGCATGGAATAGTAACACATACAGTAGCACATGGACACATGTTCTGCTGGTGCTGAAACCCAGGAAATCTTCCATAATAAGATATTTTTCTTTAAAAAAGTAAAATAAAAAAAGCTACATGGCAGCTGAAGGTTGATGCAAGTTAGGCTCTCTAATTACAGGCTGGACAAACTCAGAGAGGCTCTGTGCTCTTGCCCTGGAGAGCACTAAGAGCTGCTATCCTGGCTAAGACAAAGCGAACACAATCCAGACGTGTTTCTGACAATGAACAGATATTTCTTAGGGAATGTGTATATATGCAAGAGCACGGACAGTGTCAGCATCCCCCTCACATCGTCTGCCAAAAACCATTTAATAGAGTTGCTGAAATAGATATGTAAATAATACCCATCATTTTAAATAACCATTAATGGACTTATCTCATGAATTTATACAGACCTCTTAAACATAACTGTGATTTTGACTTTCAGCACACCTTGTGCGACAGTAAGCTTGACAATTTAATAATTAATATTTTAAGAAAATACTTCTGCATCTGTAATTTTATTTTGTGTCCTTCCAATTACAAATCCACACCCCAAAAAGGTGTAGAGAACTATGCATATGCTACCTTCAGTTCTTCTCTATCTGTCACCTGGTAAGGAGTGGGAGTAGACAGCCTGCAGTAACCTGACAGCGTCACACAAGTAATCCTCCCCAGTTCCATGAGATTGCTACAGCTACATTGGTGTAAGAATTTGAATTCCATTTCCTGAGAGGTTGACATGAAAACTACTTTTAGGAACAAATTCTAGAGTAAAGTCCTGAGGGCATGCAAGCTACAATGAGTGTATTGCAGCTGCTAAAGCAATACTCTTGCAAATAGCCAATGGAGAATTTAGGAATTTTTTGCCATCAAATTTCCGAGAGTTGTACAAAACTAGCTGATGTCAAAAAAAGTTTTTCTAAACCTTCAGTCACAGACATAGAGAAAAAAAACAAACCCAAAAGCACAAAAGCATATCAATGAGCCTGGTGCCATGAAAGTAAGGAAGAAGCATATGAATAGCGGCATAAGGCAAAGCTCACACTTATTATAATCCCCCAATAACACCAAGCTGTTCAAAATGTTCTCTTTCAGCAGCACAAAGCCAATTCTACTTTTATGAGGAAATATTCATCCTCATCACTATTCATTTTTAAGTACTCTGAAGGACAACAAACAAAATCCAATCATTCCTTCTATTATGGTAACACATGAGGCTCCCTCCCAAGGCTTTAATGGGTGAGGCACACTTCAAAGACAAGGGGAAGAGACCTCTTGCTTGAAGTTCTTACAAAATAGTTGCTAAGAAAGGTGACATGGAGACATAGAATGTGAGACTGCAATCATCAGATCTTCAGCTCTTTTCAGTGTTGGAAGCTGTTTACTAAAAACCATTCATGCCTATTCAGAACAGTTACTTTTGTTTCTGCCTATCTCAATAGGTAACCACTAGCCCAAAATTCTTAATGATGTACGTATAAATATATGGGTCAGTTCATGCTTTTCCTCTGCTCTACACATAATTTGAATAAAAGCTCTATGAAACTTACACTTGCTTTGTTGAGACAAATCATGTGGTGTGTCTTGAACTCTACATTGGACAAGTGGGACACAAGAAGGTCATTCCTAGAGCATGTTCCTGCCCAGGTAGCTCAATGTGTGACCACATTCATGCCTAACTTCAGAATACGCTGGTTTTAGAGACAGTATTCCTGACATTAAATAAGTCTTTTACCATCTGCTGTTTGTATCCAGCATTTAAAAAAGATAGAAAATACAAAGCAATGAAAGATTGAAGAAAAAACTCAAAGTACATTACAGTGAATGTATTTCAACATCATAAAGGGCAAAATTTGCTCCACAGGTTGCTGTACAGTTTCCAATTAAACTATCATTCAAGAAAAATAACATTAATATTTTTTCATCTAAGATTGCTCTTGTAAATCTAAACTGCCAAAATACTTTGAAGGGTCGGACAAACTGATAAAATCAAGTTCTGTCAAGTGACCTGAACAAAGGCAGACAGAAATATGACTATAAGACTTTCATTCTGAATGTGTCCATGAAGGTATGTTCAAGGTTGTGATTCCCCCCTGAACCCACTATGCCATTAACAGTTACAGCAGCATTACTGGCAAATTAGAATAGGAACTACAATTTCAGCAATATGTAAAGCAGCAGTGCTACATTTGAGCAAGTAGCTGTCAGAAACTGCTTTCAAAGCCTCTTTCAGCCTTTCTGTTATTGACTTAGTAAAACAGGTGATGCCATATAGTAGCCAGAGTGCTGGGATGTGCTTGTTTACAATTGCTCACATTGATTCCACACCATTTACCACCTCTCTGAATGAATAGATCAAAATATTTATATAAATGTAATAGCAGCAGTCTCATGGACAAATCTGAAGAGTGTCTTTTGAGCCATGCAGATTCATTGCAATCAATACAAGTGAGCTAAACGCATTCTTTATTTTAGGACTCTTCAATCAATGAACTTGCACCAAGATACCTAAAGGTGTTGTCCCAAATTCACTCTTAGGTATGTGAATCAATTCTGTTGTCAGGCACAATTTGACAAAAAGCACTGAAGCAAAGACCATGGGATCCAAGAAAACATCTTGAAATTCTAGTTGCCTTTATTCAAGAAGCTGAAGGAATGGGGAAACTGAATGGGGTTTGTACAACAGCTGTCTATTGGCTCCAGCAGGAGTGACAGAACTACCATGTTTCCTGTTTAACCACAAAACAAAATTGAAGCTAACAAAAAGAGACAACTGGAGCCACTAATATATATTTCCTTCCTTGTATTTTCAATAATATCAATTAAGCATATTGAGAGCTTTATTAATTTCTGAACTGAATCTGCATTTTGTATCCTCCTAGCTTACCTCAGGAATCATAAAATGGGTAACTTTTTTCCAAAATGCTTAAGCCATGCACGCTTTTTATAAAGTTACCTGTTTCATAGGTAAACTATGCTCTCACACAATTTGGAAAAGTTGAATCACTGTGAAAAACACAGTCAAGCCTTTTATAACCGAAGATTTATATGTACAACAAACAGCTGTGCTTTGACAAATGCATAGACCTTAAACTCTTGGGTTAATATTAGCATCGCTTTAGGGGAGTACAATAGAAAATAAGATTTCGTGAGCATTATGCGTGACACCCCTAATCTTTACTGGAATCATCAAGCAATTACAACATTACAGCAACTCAGCCAAGAGTAGGGAAAGAAAACATAGAAGAACACTACTTACTGTAATTAATATTATGTTAACAGCATGCATTTCACAAACTCACTGCAGCAGGAACTATTACTTTATTCCTGGAATGCAATGGAAACTGGGGTATCATACATTCAATGCACAATGGTACATATTGCTATTCAGTAAAGTAATAGCTTTGTTCATGTTTGCATGGACAGATATTTCCTCCTCTGTCACTTCCAGTTAGCTTTCCGCTTTATTTGAAGCGAACAAATGAAGGGTAACACCAGCCACTGAAATAACAAAATCTGGTCTAAGTATAATGTGTCTCCTACAGGCTATCCTTGCTTGTGGAGTAACAAGTTGGTTTTCTAACACAGGAACCCATTTTCTATTTAGGACTAAGACATATAAATGGTTTCAATTTGCTTCATTTACATCCACACCATCCTGTAATTCATTAATCAGTATTACTAAGATAATTAAAGATAAAGCCTTGATAGCCAATAGAAAATGTGTAATTTTATATTTAGAACTAAAGATTGAAATGACAGACTCTCCATTTCCCCTTCTCTGTTGTTTTGTGAATATCCTGCCCACATCCTTCAATATATGTGCTTTTCAGCTCCTTTGGAACATTTTAATCATGTGTTCTTCAGGCATTTCTGGTGGAAACTACATCTAAATAATTTTTCTCATCATATTCTAGCTAAAATAATCACCTCATGTAGAATTACAATGCTTTTCTGGGAACCTTACAGATAGACTGTTAACAAAATTACAGACTTAGATTGTAGACAGGAAAGGACCAAGGACTTTCACTCGGATTTCTGAAATTCTCTTGGAAGTAAAATCAAAGATGCAATCATGAACTAAACAGTCTAGGGCCATATATCAGAACTAGTCTCCTGGGGCAGCAGATGAGCCACAGCCTCGTATCTGCAATGTTCTTGTCTAAGAGCTGTCCTCAACTTTATTCTATATAAAAGACATGTATACACAAGTGCATACACATAATATAATGTTATTCACTTATAAAGACATTTTAGAGATGATCTTTGTGACTATTAACTGCTTATAAGCATGTATGATTTTTTTCGTTAGATAAGGATCACAGATATAAATTGACAAAGTTCATTTTCTAATCTGATTCACAGCCCATATTTATCATTTAAATTTCTAAGGTGAATTGAATCATCTGCTAACCTGTTCACTGATAAGTGGGAATTACACAAGTTTTGATTTAAATGAGGAGCAGGCTGATCAGAAGTGAAAATGATATTAAATGTTAATTACAGTAACAAATTGATGCGACAGTTTTCTAAGCCATGTATAGGACTGAAGTTTTGATTCCTTTGTGTGCAAGGCTTGAAGATATTCATTAGCTAGCTTGAGAGAACACAAGCACACAATTCAAAATCATTATTATAACCAGCCAATGTTCTTTCTAATGAAAAAACATTATGCCTGATGTAATTCTAATTACAGACTTATTGTATGCTTATATCACTAGGCATTTTTACAGTATGCTAGCAAAATCCAGTGTACTGTAGACTAGGAGCTTGCCCTGCAAACAATTACACACTCGAGTAGCCTTCCTCTTAGCAGTTCCACTTCAATAGCTTTAATGAGACGGATAGTGTGAGCAAAATTCTTCTTACATATATTAGAGAATTTCTCTCCTTAGTATTTAACCTTTGGTTGTTTTGTTTTTTTTCCTTTGTTAGTCATTTTAAATTTATGGTTGGGGGTTCCTCCTAAGTTTTGGTTGGTTGTTTTTTTAATTTGTTTAGATTTACCTATCTTAATAAGTCAGCACAGAGAGCAGATATGGGTGAAAAAAATATTTTGTTGCCTTTGTGTTTTAAAACACTATCCTATTTCATAATAAACCAAAATAAAACAAATATTACTTTGGAAAGAAAACATGAAAAACAGAAGTCTGAAATATCAAAGAATAGTACTTCATTTAAAATAGTAAGAATATTTATATAATTTCTCATTACTAAAATATTCAATGTTAAAATTTCCATTTCTTAACATCTTTTAGTAGTTATAAGATTTCCAAAAAAGCTGAGCAACCTTGTGTTGCTTCTTCCCTTTAGCTTGTTTACTTCAGTATAGTGACCATCCAGCAAATGAAAAATCTAGATGCTAATCTCTGTATACAGCAGAATAAATCTTGAGATTGCACTGGAAGCAACTAGACATCATCCTTGAGTGACTGAAGATTTATCAGGACTTGGCTCAGTATTTCAGCCCCTTCTATGCTCCCAAGATATGATTAAAGAGATGCAGCAGCCATACGAGCTGGTTGTGAACAGTGACCATGAAGTTCAGCCAGAGACATGTCAAGTCTGCCCTGGTATTTGAACAAGAGTGCTTTTGCTTCTCTTTAAATATATATATAATAATAACCTGAGGACATGGCTCATGAAGTACATTTTCAATATGCACTGGAATATACGTCATCACCTTAATCAAGCTGATTAAAAACTGCATGGAACCACATTCCTTAAATTGTTCACCATAACTTGTCCAAAATCCTTCCAGATCCAACACTGGGTCTGAAATATTCCTGTACCAAATTAAATTCAGCAAGAATTTATAGGAAATCTGTCTATATCATGTATGACATTTATATTCTAACTAAATCCAATATTTATGTCAGATTATTTATTATTGGCAATGACTTTTACTGATTCAAAGGTGCTGTTCTTCATGTTGCATTTCTGATGTCCTCTCTACTCTTGCTTATTTATGAAAATAACTTCTGCTGTCAAAAATTCTGTTAATCTTTTATTAAAGTTAGCAACTAAAGTTACAACTATAAAGACAGATCCGACTTGCTGATGTGCGATGAAGTGCACTCATCAGAAAAATAATAGGTTTCACTTATGTGGATATACAATGCAGACTGATTTTTTTATTTATTTTTAAACATAGCCTCATATGTGCATTTGTTTGCATGAACTTGAGCAGTACTTCAGGATAGTTCATATTAGCCTTTAAAACAAAACACCTAGGTTAGCATTGCCAGAGGGTCTAGAATAAAGTGCAAGGAATACACAACTCTTGGTCCGCAGTGGACACTGAAATACAGGTTTTTTCCTTTGTCTGCCAAAGGAGCAGAATTGATTTAGAAGTTCATGGAGTGCCAGCTGCTAAATGCATCAAACCAAATGCAGACCTGGTGAGCACAGGAACTGGAAATGGCAAATCACATGTGATTTAGGACAGGAAAAAGGCAATCAAGCAGAATTACTGAATCAGGAGCCAGGTGCTGCAGTACCTCTTGATGAAGGAACTGAGCAAAAAGCTTCTAAGGACAAACCAAACACTCAAGATGCAGCACACAACTACTTAGAGACCTCTTACAACCACCATAATGCAGAGCTACTAGCAGAGCTGTAAGAACAGGACATACAATCCTGCAAAGGACAAAAACCTCTATATGTTTCCTTTATACAATGTTGTGTGGGGGGAAATAGGAAGTCATTTTTCAAATCTTCACCAGCAGTGGTGCACAGGGTAACACCACTGAGATATCACCCAGGCAGGTCACAGGAGACTTCAGGGTCTTCAGATACCAAAAGAATTAGCAGCACAAATTATTTTCCTAAAGGCTTTCTCAGAGCAAAACAAATACTGGATGATGGGCCACTATTTTCATATAAAACTTCAAGGAATTTCTGAGGCTAAAAGCTGGAAGTTTTGGCTATGAAGTATCAGTCCACTTTTAGAAGTGAAGAAAAGTCTTGAGAGGCCTCTATCAACCAGAAAAGGGGTTAATCTTTGTTGTGGACTAACTGAAACAACAAAGGAGATTTTTAATTAACTATATAAAGTCAAGGTGATAAAAGGACCAAATGAAGCATAGAAGTCTCTGATTTCATGAGTCAGTTCAGATAAAGTAAGAAAGACAAGAAGCAATTCAGTTGTCACACTATCAATGACAGGAATCTGCAAAACAAAAAAAGAAGAGTTGGAGACTCACTAGTGGGAAGAAATCTTATATAATTAGTGAAGCCAGGTGGGATGGTTCACAGCATCACTGAAATGTTAAAAATCCTGTTTTATAGCCTGCTTAAGGGAAGAATGCATGATAGAGGTGGAAGTGTATATTAAAGACATCATTACTTGTTTTATGGTTATTGATTACTGTGGAGTTGAGCAGAATGAATACATAGCAGTGTTTTCAGAAGCAACCTCCCAAAAGAGGCACTGGTGTAGTAAATGGGGCTGGAAAAGAGGAGAGCCGTCTCCTTCAGCATCTACAATATGCAAAGGAAAGCATCCAATAGGGAGATTGAAGTGTGAGGTGACTGGCAAGAGATACGTGTGCCTCCTAGGTTAAAATTTGTGAGAGCTGCTCAAAGCTATGCTTGACAACTGATGTTAAAATGAAGCAACCTAGTATTGTTTACCTCTGTATGCAGCCACCTCCTGATATAGAGGAATATGCTTAATCATGGCACTGAAGCCTGAATTTTCTTGGAGACAAATGGTAACAAATTACAAAGCTTGATGTGATCAAAGGCAGGTAGAAAGACATAACAAAAGAGGTTTGAAATAGCTATTCCAAATGAAAGGCATGAAAACTGATACATTCTTTGCTTCTCTCTTACCCTCTTAAGATGGGAATAACTTCAGAAAATGAGTGCACTCCTACAAGTCTGTCTCTAAAGTACTGGACTTGGAGTAAGATGTAATGGATGACATTGTCTTACATCTGTGGAAAATATCAGAGATTTGTATAAATTAGCCATCAGATCCAAAATCCGCATAATGGATACAATGGGTCAAGAAATAGTACATGGTACTTTCTAGGTCATCCCTAGAGAAAGTAATTGTAGTTTTCTAGATTCATGCTTTCACCACAGTCACTAGCATCACCCAGTTGTGCCCAAGACCATATCAGGGACCAACTTTAAAAGGCAGAATCGGAATCTGGGAGCAGAGTTAAGAAAAATGCTTACTTTATTGCTATACTGTACAATCCAGATTCACAGGTTCATACCATAAACTTTATAATTTTGATTTGTTAACATCAAAAAGACTGACAAACAGCTGCAATGTGTTCAGCATTTGCAGTGTGTTCAATGACATGTATTTGTGATTGTAACTGGAAATACTATTTCTCTTGTAGTATGTTTTAATGAAGATATTCTCCTATGGTTATATAACCTACATAGAATTTTTAAGCAGAAAGAATAGCTGATGAGAAAAGCTGTAAGCTCATACGTACTATCCTGAATTGTAAAACATCCCAAGGGAATTTACCATGTAAAGATTACTATGCGTTATGAATAAACATCCAATACAGCACTCAGTCTTTGCATTTCAGATTTGATAATCACCATCATCGTAAGTCAGCTTCACCAGAAAAGTGCATTGAGTTCTACAGTTCAAGCTTCTATGAAATCTGCTTGCTAAAGCAAATACATTCTCAGTCTAGTTTTCAAATATAATCCCCACAGTGAAAATTCAAATACAGCATTGCATGAAAGTGAATTTAGTGCCTATAGAGAGTAAGTCCTAAAACCTATTATTATTGATTTCATCTGTTCAATATAAGGAACTGAGTTACAAAAATGACTCTTAACTGGCAGCCACAATGTTAAGGTCATTACTTTGAAAACATCAACTTTTGCTAAGCAGATATTACAGCAAAACCCACACAACTCTTGAGCAAATACCAGAAATTTTATCTCCAAGGTTATTTTGAAATTAATTTCAAAGTAGCTGAAAACACCCTATTTCAATCTCAGTAAGCATGATTGGGTACTCTGAAGGCAAAATAATATAATATTTAAAAAACATCCATGTCATTAGAACTTGAGATGCTTACAAGCATCAAGTTCTAGCTTTTTTGCTCCTTAGTCAGCCCACCTGTTTGTTATCCCTGTAGTGATTAACAATAGGAATTCTGTAAGGTGTTTCTGTTGGATGATGACTGATAAGCCAGTCTTTTCCTCTGACCATTAGCCCTTCTAAGCAGAACACAAAACAATTGCAGGGTTGATATAGAATAGAATCATAGAATTGTTCAGTTGGAAGAGTCCTACAATCACCTAGTCCAGCTGCCCTCCTTTTAACTCACTGGCTCATGTACTAACAGCATGTTTAGTTTAGCCTGATTTGAATTGAGACTGTTGAAGCATGCTGAATCAGAGCAGCACAGAACTAGGCTTGGCCTCTCTCAGTAGGCAGCCTTACAACCACCACTGAGGCTGAACCTTGAGGGACACTGTCTATGCCTTCTATGTTTCTACAGCCCCTGCCACTACCATCTGCATTCACATTATTAGGCTCCTCCCTAATACTACAACAAGTATTTACCCTGAGCTGGCCAGAACTGTCCTACCATGACAGTAGGCTTTTGCTGGAGAAAGTTCCAACTGCAGGAAGGATTCTTTGAACAGACTGGCTAACTATCTCTCACAAGGGTGATTTAAAGTTAATAAGAAAAATATAGCTCAATAAACTGAAAACATCTAAAATGAAAAACACTTAAAATGTGCTTAGACTGACTTTGTTTTATCCACATTTTTAAATGCTTTAAAGTTTTTGTCCTTGAAGTTGGAACAGGGGAGAGCAAATAAAAAGGGGGAGGAGCAAGGGTTCTTAAAGTACAAAAGAGAATTTAGGCAATGAAGCAATTAAATGACTCAATATGAGGAAAAAAATAAACAAAACAAACTGTGGTTTAGTAAGAAACTGTCATTTAAGATTTCCCAGGTCCTACAATGATGCTATAGCTATATTCCATCTGTTGGCACTTTCTGATAAAGTTTGAGAGTGGCTTAAAGCACTGGAGGTTATACGTAATAAAATAATCTGTCAGCTTTATACTAGTGCCATTTTAGATGAGAAATTAAGTGAGAGTATAACAATATTCAGATTTCCAAAGGGTACTGGAGGAAATTTTACATTCAAAATTGCTTAGCAAATTGGGAACCACCAGGTTAATTAGGACATTTGGCTCAACAGGCGATTGCTCAAGAGCAGAAAGTCTCATGTTAACAATTCAGAACACACTGAAAAGTACACAAATCACTTGAAAAAAAGTCTAGAAAGTAACAAAAAGACAAAAACAACAAAACAACACAAACCATAACACAAACAACCAACCCACAACAGACCACATCAAATTGTCAAGAGAAAAACAAATATTTGTTTAGATTTTGGTTTGTTGGGTTTTTTTTGTTTGGTTGGGTTTTTTTGAGCTATTATAGCATATAAAGCCACATACCTACAGAAGTTGTGTGGCTTCACAGCTAGTGAGGCAGAGGTGATGGCTTCTCCTGTGACAAACAAGATTGGGTTGCCCCAGGTACCTCCCTCCCAAATTGTAGGAAGGGTAAGAGGGAACATCTTGGGGCAGCCACCACTCTCTCTTATCCAGCGAATACATCTGAACAAAAAAACTATGTGGGAATACCAACAAATCCTTTAAGTATAGGTTTCACTGGTTCAGCATCAGCATCCATCTGGAAAAATACATCTGAGTCTGCGGCCTGTCCACTGCTGTCATTAATGATCTTCATGACATGGTAGAGAACACAGTTACTACATTATCAGATGTCATGAACTCTGTAAGCATGAAAGGTTGAAGATGAGCAAAGGCAGAAACTTGACATGCTAGGGAAGATGTCAAAAATAAAGTATGCAAGGTACCCAAGAAAGGTTAAAAAACAATACTGCACAGAAATACACACATGCCCAAAGTTGATGCGGAATAGCAGCTTGATTACAGTATTTTGGAATAAGACATATCATGGCTGACAAACAAGCATGAGTCACTTAGTACCATGCCAACAACAACAAAAAAAGGTAGCACCATAGGAGGATGCTCTCTACATTAACTACAGATTCCATGAAAGCAACAGGCTTGAGCCATCAAAAGAAAATATTTAGGCTGCCCATCAGGAAAATGGACAGTGTAATTCAGTGTAATACAAGAATTAATACTCTGAGATACCATCTCCATCAGTGAAAACGTGAAAATTAGTTATTCGGCTGCTTTGGAACAACTGATACTTCATCCAAGATTTAAGAAAAATTAATTACATCATCTCATAGCTGCATCAACTACTGAACACTACAAACAAAATGCAAAGACCCAAGCAGGTAAGTATCTTGGTAAATGGTTCAAGAGAAGGAGAATGAAGTTCAGTGCAAATTCATTTCAAAACAACTAATTGCCCTATATGCGAATCAAAAAGGTTATGAAAGGTCTCATGAAAAAATAGTAACAATTGGTAGTCAAACACCCTATTGCAGTTTTGTTGACATTATTAATTTTTTAATAGTGGAAGAATGGCACAGCTGCCAGATCTATGGCATCCTGGACACACCACTGTTACTGGCTTAATGCCATATGACATCAAAACCTTGCAGCCTCTGAAGAGTATAAAGAGTGAAAGATGTTTAAATAAGCTAGATGTTATCTTATTGGGGGGAAATAAAAATGTTGGGCTGGCCTAACATGAAATATTTAAACAGCAGAAATAATACTAAATTTAAAAGTTTAAAAGAAACAGCCAGTTCGTAAGATGTCAACTGCTGGGACTCCCATTGGCTTTAAAAATAACTGCACTGATTTCCTCTAACTGGGGATTTTTTCTGGCCCTTAAAATGCCTCATCAACAAGTGTCAGTTCTTAAAGAAAGAAGGGCAACCTGTTAGGACTGATCATTATACCACATATATGGAAAAAAAAATGTAGTACAATTGAAGCAAGAAAAATTCAACATGTGCTTCTTTAACTGTTGTCAAATATCGTTAGTTACACTTTGATAACAAGAAATACAGGGGAGACAGAAGAGGAAAAAAATACAGCCAAAACTATAAAGAAGAGTTACAATAACAATGCAAAAATCCTACAAATGTTTCCAAACTTAAATATAAACATATAAAATAAAGTTTGTTTTGAGTCAGCATGGCTCATATTTCTTCCTGCTTAGATGGTCTTATTTTCAAATACCCACAGTACCAGTTTTATCATCATCTTATTGTTTTTTACAGCAAAATTTCTAGAACCTCTAGCACAAAGAACTCACTCTGAAAACATCTGAAAGGCATTCCTTGGCAGGGAAAACTGTTTCCTAAAGTTATTCCTCATTTAGCATTTGTCATCCTTTTTTTGAGGCTCCATTCTCTTTTCTTCTAAAGATACTGCAGGTCAAAATCTTTCGTATCATGTTTATTAGCAATACAAACAGACTGTGTTTATTACTACTACAGCTCTTCTGAGGTAATCAGAACAGAGAATAGGTTTTGGAAAAATTATTCTCTGTGGCTTTCAGTCTATCAAATACAGTGTTTTCTGAATTATATAACATACACTAATATTTACATTGTGCTTTGGAGAGATACCATAAGTACGGTGTATTTGAATGCAGCTTTCTGTGATCATATTGCTTGTACTATATATTTCCAGTTGACTACCATAAAACAATTATGTCCTTATGGTCCTTATTTTTTTTTGAAGCTACTTCTGACCTTATATAATTAAAAATAATTTATTATCAAGAGATAACATGCTATTAGAGACCCACCATAACCAAAGTACAAAGCTGTCTAAAGGAAATTCAGCCTTTTCCCAAGACAGAAATGAACCAAGTGAATGTGGACTATGATCAGGAAAAATCTATATTGCTGACCTCTACTTATACTGCACTTTCTTCCACCAGTGACAAAAAACAAACAAAAAAACCAAATACACACACACACAAACAAACAAAAACACAACACCACCACACACAGTAAGGGAGACAGTGCCATTTCATAGATAATGGAAGTAAACAATAAAGCGCAGAATTTATTTGCACAAATGGGACAGAGCCATGCACTGACTTCTTCACTCCCACTCCTATGCTGCATGATCTTTATTTTTCGTGTTTCCTCTATTGATTATTGCACCCTTAAAGCTTCATCACAGCATGCTGGTGAAGATTGGGATATACCACTCTGGTTATTAGGACTCCCAAGGCCATACAAACGGTTAATAACTTAGAGAAGATTTTAACTGGCTTTTAACCATAGTACATGGTTATCTCTGGGAGATATTGACTTCAGTCTTTTACAGAGTCTTTCATCCTTTTCTTTTGTCCTTTGTTCTATAATCCCAGCCTGCCTTGGTGGATAGGATGACCCACTATGGACGGCAAAAGAATCTAATGTTCTTGATCACGTTTTTTAAAATAGATTAGACTTTTAAAAACTTGAAATACCTCAAACCAGCTACATACAAGTCTCTTCTCATTTGTTCCCCTCACTATTATGTTTTGTTTTCCTTTTTTCAAATGAATCCTCATAGAAAGCTCTCTTCTCCTAAAAAGTCTTTTTGTATGGAGATACACTCTTTGTCCTGGCCACCAACAGATATATGCAATAATATTAGGCTTCAAACCATAGGATTACTCAAGCTATACAAGACATTCTCCATCTTTTCCATTGAATTTTCATCTAAACCAAAGGTATTATTTGTCTTTTAGAGTAAACTTTATTGACAAACATCTAGTTCCATCTAAAACAGGACTCCTGAGAATCCTGTGTAACTTATTTAAGTAGGGATATTATTGTGCTTATGCAAGATAAGTGTCAATTCAGCGTATCAAAAACGTCTCTGACAGGAAATATTTCTACATCTGATTTTATTCTCTGTGCTCAGAAGTCTCCAAAAAACTAATCATAACTATCTTTTTATGAGCTGACAGACTGCAACAATATTTGTCTCAGTTGATTATTTATTTTTGCCATAGTTCCTATTACCAGTCTTCCTGTCTCTGTCTGTCTCCCTTTTGAGACTTCCCCCTTACAAGATTCGCACTCACCATTGTGTTATTTGTCTAGATCAGAACTAAGTCACTTGTAATGAAAATTGCACCAATGAGATTTTAGCTTTTTCTGTTCAAATTGTGATCAAATTGAAGAGGCGTCCAACAGTTTTATTATTCAAATACATTGACAATTTTTCATAAGAGTAATTAATTGGATTTGCAAGCCACTTGCAAATATTTCACTGAAGTTGCTGTACCTTCCCTGATCTGCTGGTTAGTTTTAAGAGTTACACCATACTGCTTTTACACCATACTCTTTTATTGTAGACCAACAGTTTTTAAACTAATTTATTTATACATTTCCTAGATATTTTTAAATTCCATTCAAGTCATATGATCTGTTTTACAGAAGCCTTCAGCTGTCCCACAAGGCCAGCTGACATCCGCAGCATTACAAAAACCACTACTGACATCCCTCCAATAGCTTCTCCGAATTCCAAGCATCATTGACAGACCCTATATTTGGGGAATAGAGGATGAATCCTCAGAAGACAACTACACAGCTTTCTCCTGCATCACTTTATTTGTGGTGGGAATCTGAGCTAGCAGGATCCTGACATGTTAGAGCAGATGTGCCCTGACTTAAATCTATCTGCAAGAGCTAGAGTAGGAATGCAAGGAAAAGAAAATTAAGCCTAACTCAGAATTAGTCCCTCTGAATTTTTGCAGTTCAGATGAGATACAATACAGAATAAAGGATTTTTTCCTTCCACATACTTTTAAAGCCACTGATATCTCAAAGCATTTCTTGCATGTGACTGTAGGCAGTCTGGGGAGCCCATACAAATAGAAGCTAGTCATAAATAAGTTTCCTAATTGTACAAGGACACTGAAGAGGGAGAATTAGATTTAATAAACAATACAATGAGCAATACCTCTACATCATGACTGATAACATCTAATACCAGCAGAACTAATGAAATCCAGTTTCTCACACATTTGGATTCCTCATTGCTATACAACCCCACAACATCAGACTTCATACTCTTTTCCAGCTAAAGTAGTGCCCCATTTTCCCCTCCCCAGCCCACATGCTCCCCTCACTGACACCCTTTCTACCCATGCAGCATCCTCTAATTTTAACAACAGACTCCATTTGCCAGCAGGGCAATTGCAAAGCTGGCTCAAGGCCATGTGAGAACCATCTCTGCATGCAGGCACAACCAGACCCCACTGGCCACAGCCTTGCTGTCTGGACCAGTCCTTTCAAAACTTTGCCATGACCCGGGGGAAACCTACCTGTCTTTAAGACCATTTCCTCTATATCAAAAAATGAATGAGTGTTCAATGCTCACAGTCAGGAGGACAGAGATGCTGATCAAGTAAGCCATCTTAGGAAAATTAAAAACACACAAACAAAACAGGATATTAGCATTAAAAATTGCCTAATTTTTACAGCTTGTCTCACATTTCATATTGCATTTCTGAACAGTGCACACATCAGAAGAATGGTGAAGTGACAACAATTTCACAGCAGAAAAAAACAAACCAAAAAATAATAGTTGGCCGAAATCAGAATAGCTATACTGTGGTTGAAGTTTTCCAAGCACTTGTCAGGATATGGAAATGGACAAATATGTAAGGCAGGAATGAGTTTATGTATGTCAGTGCCATAGAAAGCTAGCCTAGAGAGAAAACTAGTGTTTCACTCAAGTGGAGCATGAGAAGAGTTTACCAAGAGAACATGTAAAGAATGAACAAACTAGACCCCATTAATTGATGAAGAGAAATTTTCACAATATTTCTAGTCTTAGGAGAAAAAATATGATGACAGGATGATTAGAAGCTGGGATTTAGGCTGAAAATTTATTAATCTATAAATCTGTTGATATAGACACATTAAAAATGTTTTTTTGTTTCTTTCTTCTAGCACAAAAGAGCAATATATGCCATCAGATGCATTTATTTTGTTCTGAAGGGCCAGAAATCCTACATAAGGCAAAAGAAAGACTATGGCATGGAAACCTGAACTTACAAGAGGCTCAATCCGAACTGATAAATTACATCAAAAGAATGCAGAAGTTGTATTCTGGAAAATAGCTGAAATTGTTGATCAAGATGAGCAGGGGCACAAAGGGAATTAGCCTTTTGAAGCTTTAAAGTTTTTGCATATGCACACCAGGAAAGCAAAATAGGAACTTCGATGAAGAGCAATTTCAACTAAAGCTTTTAAAAAATGCTGTATTTTTTTAATCCAAATTTGAGTGGGGGGGTGGTATTTTGTGGGGGTTTTTTTACCCCTTGAATAGAAAACAGAATTATTTGACTCAAAAAAAGTCCAAAAATTGTATTTGTTATCTTTCATTTTGAGATGGTGCACATATTGGCCATGCTAATATTTTCTGCAGGACCAGGAAGGGAGAAATTCAGTTTAAGTTTCCAAAAGAAAACATCTCAAGTATTAAATGCAGAAAATGTTGTTTTCCCTGAAAGCAGCAAGAGGGGCGAGTTCACAGAACTGTGTCAACCCTTTTGCTACCGAATCCAGAATGATGGAAACCAGCTCCCTGCAGAGCTCAAGATCACTAGGAGAAAAATGCCAGGCACAACCAGACTGCAGCCATAACCCAATCACGTTGTTAGACAGGGCAGTCTATTCCCCAAAGCAGTGTGGAAATACAATAGCACTTCATATAGAATACTTTGGAACCTGGCAAACATGAGTGATTCACTTCTAAATGAGGGCCTGGGACACTTGCCTCCTTCCTTCCCAAGCAAAGTAACAGGGTACATTAGAGTTTTGTAAAAATAGAGGTGGGAATTTGAATTTCTCCTTTGGATTTAAATCAATATCTGCCCTTTCAAGATGACACACATGGAATAATACCTGGCCATTCAGTCTTTAAAAAAAAAAAAAGGAAAACACACAAACACCATGAAAAAAACATCCCTACATTGCTTTCTCCTGACTCCTGGGGGTAGTGAGGTCCTGACACTATCCTGGTGAGCCAGGACAGGCCTTCAACTTGACCATCACTTCCAGATTAACTCTTTTTCCTAAATACATCACATTTTCTCCAGATTTCATATTAATCAGATCTAAAACCCTTATATAAAATGAAAATCAAAAAAAGCAAACATACACACACTACCCATAGTGCAATATTAGAAGATGGCATACAAGCATGAGGAAAAAAAATGTCAATTCCATGAATTAATATTTCCCGCACTCAGCTTGTACGAAGGAAAATAACATTTGTCCACTTCATGTCTGTAGTACCTGTATAGCAAAAAACCATCTTTAATGACATTTTTAAATCACTTAAGCTGTCATTATTACTACCTGGCAATTCAATATTGAATTGCTTAAGGTGTATTGTTATAATTTATACTCGGTGTGCTGAAGACAGTTTTTAAAAAGCTTTTATTTCCCTGACGGTATTCATATTCTTATGAGTTGATTTTCTCATGTGCTGATTTTTCTCTAATAGAAAACTAATAAAAGATTATTTCTTTTCAATTATAGTCTATATCGTAATGTGAAAATTGTAGATGCGGTACAAATAAAAAGTCTGCAGTAAAAGAAAGCTAAGTGTTGCAATAGGGGGAGTAGGTAATACAGTCTTTAGATGAAAGGGAAGCATCTTAATTTGGTTCAGTTAATAGTTACATGTCTTATTGCATTTTCAAGACAGAAATTCCCACTGAAGATCTGCACCAATATTAGGTTAGACAGTTACAAAATAAACACAAGAAAAAAAACCTTGCAAGCCTTGCTAACAATTTTGTAGATACAAGTTTGTTTATCTATAAGCCTGCATATTACTCCTGTTTCACTAAACTATGTTACTAAGTTTTCTTGAGACACACAAAGTTTATGTTAAGTAATTATATGCTTAAGAACAACCGTCTGAACAACTGTTAAGACCTCTAGCATCAGTTAAAGACATTTCATATTTCTTTTTAGATAAAAGCATTCCTTAAAAATACCCTTTTCCATACAGGGTAAATGGCACAAAAAAAAAAAAAAATCTGAAGTACGTGGGCAGTGAAGACATCTGAAACACATCAGAAAGAACAGGAGATACAGCACCCAGCCATGTGAGTGGGATTTCACAGCTCCACCCTAAAAATTCCAATAGAATTTAGGCATCAGGTTTCAGTTAGGACTTCTCTTCCCCTACTGGCAAAGGGGAGAGAATTGCTGCAGCATGGCAGACAGATGATTATTTACACTGTTATTCCATTGAGAGGAAGAGTTATTGTAGGAGGCACAGGAAAAAAAAAACCTAACTGAGCTTAGTTAACTTACTTTTTTAAGGGCCAAATACTAACCTAAAAACTTGGAAGAAAATTTTGTAGAACTAATTTGCTAGTTCTCATTTCCACAGTCAAGTTCTGACACAGGTACATGTACTATTCCACTAGATATTATACTAGATATTATAAGAGATAGATTCCACTCTTACTGATTTCAAATCTGAAATAGAACCCACTGAAGTAAAGATTACAATTAAACCACACAGAATATTTACTTCCATAAACTGAATGAACTTAATAAGCAGATATTTTAAGGAAATATAATTTGGCTATTACATCAAGGTTGTTTCTTATCTCACTTCATATGTATGGGCAAATATTTTAACCTCAAGATTTCCATCTTCATAACTAGCTTTTACTGCATATTACAGGAATTTTTATTTTTTATTATATCAGAATTACAGTAATTAACTTTGTACCAATTACCAGGGTGCATATTAATATTCATATACTTTTACAGAAATAATAATCTTGAAATCTCACAGCAGGGATGGTTAAAATGATTCATTAATGTTCTGCACAGATTTCTTTTCAAATTCATTAAGAAAATATTAGCATAATCATGTGAAATTAATTTTCTTTAAAAGGTTGATATAAGCAAGGGATTAAGGGGACTGGTGCTAATATAAGAAACATGGCTTGCACCATGCTCTCAGTCTCTAGAGGCCAACTATCATACTTGAGGTATTTCTTGCCACCGCACTTTGGTAATGAAGAAGAAATCAGAGATAAATGGAGCCAGCTGAGCTGAGGATTTCACTTTCACATTATAAAAAAGAAAGTCTCATGCATTATATCCTTATATTTCTCTGTTTTGTGAAAAGATATAGAAAAGATACAGAAAAGATACATTACTCATAATAAACAGGTGGCTGAAAGAAAATAATAAAATGAAGTGATAGGCTATGAATGAGAAAAGCATCCAGAGAATGGAATACCTAGTCATAATAAAAGGTGAAGAGCAAGTCCAGAAGTGAATAGCAAGTCCAGCAGAGAGAAGGAAAAGTGATCCTAGTAGAAAGAACTAGATAGTGAAAGTTAAATAGCCTGCCCCAAAAAAAAGTTTCAAGGGAAAAAAAGCAATCTCACTAACAAATGGCAGCAAGAGAGCAAAAGGCCTCATTCATAGTCACATAAAAAAGCATTTAAGGTAAGATGACATTAAGGTATCTTGTGATATAATCCAAAGTACCTCCTGACAAATCCAACTCTGGTGAATCCAGAAAAGAAATTTAAAAAAAAAGAAAAAAAAGCCAGCTGTGGAGCCTGAATGGGAATGTCACTGAAAAAACAAACCCAGGAAAACCTGTGCTGTGAGCCAAGCCAAGGCTTTCTGTCAGTATTACATTACATCTGATATTGCTATTCCATTTTCCTCATGGTGACTAATCTTTCAAGTCAGCTTTTAGCTCCATAACAAAACCAAGTTCAATAACATTCAAATATGCTCCAGAAACAAGAGAGAATTAGTCCTCTGCCAGGAGATGCAAGGACTGAATCAGAGATTGTTTGTAACCAAAGGGTATGATTCTTCCCCTTGAGTTCTGCTCTTCACCTCTGATCTCTGTTTGGAATGGGCCCTGTTGGACCGCAAGGAGGCTTCTCACAGGATGGGAAGTCTTGCACAAAGTGACATTTAAGAGTTGAGTATAACATCGTCATTGATGATATCTTGGCACTGAAGCCTGAGCTACCCCAACTTCATTCAAACTCCTCACACTCAAGGTTTCCTCCTAAATAGTTTTAGGCCCTCAGAAATACATAGGAAATGGTACCCCAAGGATGTAGGGGTAGGAGTTCAGATCAGATAAATGTAGACTTGCAAAAGCATGCAAGCGTTTGGGTTCCCATCCTCGCCAAAACCTAGCATTAAGCCTTTGTCTTCCCTCAACAAACAATTGCTCACCTGGAAGAGACAAAGCTGTGAAGAACTGCACACAGGGGATGTACCCACACAGTCCAAGATTATGTCAGTGCTCCTGGCTGCTTGCTCAGCGACAGCTACCAAAACTCCCAGAAACATGTGTGTGTCTTCATAAGCAAAAGACAACAAGGGTACAGCAGTATGCATTGTATGCTGTAGAAGTACTCGTGAAGAAATATCTAGGTCCTTAATAGACCTGACTGGCCTTCATGACCTAGATATGAGATTGTTTGTCCCTTAAGCTTATTACCTAACTGTCATCTATGCAAACTTTATTACTCCTTTTCATAGAAATACCATATTCATTACTAAAACTAGTTTAAATATACAAACCAACTACTTTTATAATCAAAGTAACATAGCATATGAATCTCTGAATCAAAAAAAGAGGACTTAACACATGGACTTAACTCTTTAAGCTCTGATTTCCTGAAAATTAATATTTTCTAGTGTTGTGTTGCATCAGTGATGTAATAGTTAAACCTTGGTACAACTTCCTAGTGCATTATTTATCACTGAAATAATTATTCAATGTCATATATATTCCAACCTTTCACAAGTAACTTACACGCACATAAGTTCCACTGACTTATGACAGACATCAATTATTTTTTATATGCGCTCATATTATTCAATCTATTGATGTGAAAGGGTCATTTCTCACTTTAAGCAGCAAATCTATACATATAGACAAGGAACGCAGTAGAGTAAGGACCCATGATGTGATAAGGGGCAAAGGGAAGGACACTGTTGGATGAATACAGAGTTGAGGGAGGGAAGAGACACAAAGGATAGCTAGTATGATTTATCCTTGTTCCACATTAGTGCAATTTAAAGAATATTTTGAGCTTTTTATCTTCCCATTTAAATACTGCTTTAAGTCTACAGTCTTCCGTTTAAAAAAAAATTCTTTACTGAATTCACAACATAATCACTTTCTCCCCCCTTAAGCCTTTAATCATATTTTCCTTAAAAAAACATATTAATTTAAAAGTAATATTTCTAGGTACCAATTCAGGGCTCCAGGTCACTTCTCAAAATAGTTTTTTACTGATTTCCAGTCCATGTGTTCCCCCCCCCCCCTCGATATTCTGGTTATGTCCACTATTGAAATAATTAAACTCAGCTATTTTAGTTTTATACCTTCCATAATTTATCATTTTAAGCAACAAAAAATACCTATAACACAGTAGAGCAAAAAAAATTCACTGCTTCCCCTAGTTCATTTTTCCCAATTTATTCCAATTACAAGATTTCTTAAAAACCTCATAACATCAAAAATATTCAAGACATAAATCCAAATAAAAGTCTTTTACAGTAAAATTACAGTTCTGAAGGTTTTAGATCTATATAGATAATATTCAGTTCACACATATAACAGAGATCCTCACTCTTCTATTGGCATCTGTGTGATTGATGATTTCTGAATGAGGAAAGAGAATATACTCAAAATACACTCAAGGGCACCCTTCTATCTTTTTTCCATATCGTCTTTTCTCTTGTAATGCTTTTTTCTTGCAACTTTGCCTGCTTGCTGGTGGGAAAGTATTTTTACTGACATGAAAAATTTCTTTAACAAAGAAGTGAAAGCCATTTTCTGAAAGCTTTCAAGTTATTACTGAAAGATCATCATCAGAAAAAGCTATGCAGATTACTTTTCCTCATTAATAAGATCTGGAGTTAAGAAGATGTGTAAATACCTTTTAAACACTTTTTCATGAAACTAGGTCTCTGTTTTATTTTTAAAGATCATTAGCATTCCCCATTTTTATCAGCAACCTATTGCTTTTTTGTCTCTGTTGTAAAACTCAGGTTTTTAGTTTCATCTAATAAGAATATTAGCAGGATTTCCCTCCTAATTCATCATTAGCTGTTATTACATAGAGATTTATTTTAAATTGCTCTTGAACTAGACAGCTTAAAAGAGGAAAGAAGAAAATAACCCAAATCCCACATCACATACAGGAAGATGTTTTTGAGGGGTCATAAAGAATTAAGATTAGACTCCACTGCTGTGCTGGCAAGTGGGCCAGGCAGCAACAGAGATAATTTGTTGTTAAGTTCTAAGCAAACCTAAATTCTTTTGTTACCCCTTTAAAACCTCCTATGCATAAAATTGAAGTAAATTGAAAGAAAGTTGTAGTTTCAAGGAAAGATTATATAAAGATAACCTCACACTGCAAGGCACCACCATAAGAGTTAAGCACTTGAAGAAAAAAATACCTGTTCACATGTGTATGTATACATGTATGCACATAAGGAAGCACATAAACAATGGCCGAGCTTTACAATTAAGTGATGTTATGTGACTACTGTGGTGTACACATGCAGAAGGCTATCCAGCTATCTAAATATGCATAAAGATATTTTGAGCTTACATGCCACATTCCTCAGCCACTGCCAAGAAAGATAGCAACGGCAGGTAATGGTAGTGAAATGCTAAGGATTTTGACTCTGGTCAGAGCACTCAGTGCTACCTTGTGCTCCTAACACCGTAAGAGCTCAAAGCAGATTAACATGCTTCAGCCAGCATCAGAGAGTTATTGTGTCCTTATCACACGTTTTAAGAATGAAGACTTAACACAATTCTGCATTAAAATTTGTTTGTTTTTACAAAGACAGCACAAAATGAAGATGTTAGAGTTTGGTTAAAAATTAAAAAACAAACCTGCATTTAAAGCATACTTCACTGGTTATTCTGTATTTGATGCATCTTATCTTTGCAGAAGTCCTAGGTGCCTAGCACAGGCAATCTGTTTGCTCTGAAGGTTTTTGGTTGATCTCAGCTCCAAAGTTTTAAAGTGACCATACTGAAGTGAGGCCTGAAAACAGAGTAGTGAAATAACTCAATCTAGTCATGCAAGAGCTTTCTACAAATCTATCTACATTGCTCCTCTTCCTTATTTATGAGCACCAATGCTTGAAATGTGTTCTCCCATTCATCAACACTTCTATGACAGTCTTTCAGTAAATTATTTTGATCATTCTATTAAAAAAAAAAGGCAAAACTGATTTCCATTGTTTGTGTCAGCTAAATCTCTTCCCTTAAGAGTGTGAACCATTATTCTTTTCTAACTTGTTATCTAGGGTCAATGCTTCTTGTTAAATCTTTTATGGAAGCAGTGTCTCCTCACTGCCTCTGGAGTTTTTCCTTTTTGCTGCACAGTTTTCTCCATACTGCTGTACAGTTTGCCATGGGTTTTGTAGTTTGGTTTGGGGTTTGTTTAGGTTTGAGGTTTCTTTAATATTGCATTTCATCCCATATCATGTATCTGAACACAGCTGGTATCACCTGCAAACACAGACATCTTGATAAAGCTGAAATTGCATCACACTGAAAAGATAATAATGAAAATTTTACCAGAAAGGGCTCCACCTAACCATATAATATTTAATATACCAGACTATCAAGGACATGCAAAACCCACCCTGTTTCAGAATGCAGTCAATTCTACTCCCATATCAAATATCATATGCATCAACAACCACAGTGCTTCATTTCTGAGATCATCTTCAACTGCTGCAAAATGAAATCTGGAATATAAAAGTGTAAGATGTTTTGAAATTATTATCCTCTACAAGACAGATGACAAGAACAAGATCCTGGGGATAGGCTGACTTCTGCTCAGTTTTAATATTTTTTCAGTAGTTCCCATATACAAAGTTAGTTGTTATTACCTAGAGAACTCCTAACTTGCATTCTACTGTGAGATACAAGGTCCTAGTATCTACCAATGATAGATACTAGATAATAGTGATGACCCAATAGGAAATTAATTTGATATTATAAAGGTGATTGTGGGCATTTTTAACAAACTGGATTGCATTTAAAATAGGTAAAATCATTATGCAAATTTGGGCCACTTTGCAGCTTCAATAAAATAATTCCAAACCTATTTAAAACAACCTCAGAACATAACATTACCCCATTGTTCATTTTCATGAAATGCAGGATGGTGCTATGGCTAACAGCAAACAACACAATTGTATTGCACGTTGTCATTACTGACGATACTGCATTTTGTGGTGGAGTGGCTCAGAATAATGTGTATCAGTTTACCACGGACAACAGGACAGTGGCAATTTCTATTTGCTCTTTCTCCTTCCTGTTTTTAGATTCACAATTTGTTATCAAGACACTTTTTATCTGCTTACTTCTGAGCAGCTCATTCTTACAATATATGACATTACAAATAATTCAACTTCCCCTTACATTATTACATCAGTGTTCAATAGAGAAGCAACGCATGGCACGTTGTAGGGTTAGTAAATCACAGTGTTATCGCCACAGCTGCCATAGAAATGCAAACATAACTTATTTTTTCATGGTTTTTCATTTACCCTCACATCTCCCTACTTTATAACTTTTCTCTGTCTTTCTAACATAGATAAACAATCGAATAAAAAACTGCAAAAGAACATGTGTTATTTCTTATGGATTACATTAATCTGAAGTTAAATTTAATTACTTCAGAGGTGCCAAGACAATTCTATTTCTCCCACAGACATGCTCAGTAAACATCACTAAAATTTCCAGCATCCTCAAACATCTCAAAATGAGTTTGCATCCTTGCAATAGCATCTAACCATTAGATTCTATCAGAGCTACACTTATTGTAAATCTAAATTCCAGACTAACACCCAGCTGGGGAAAAAAGAAAAATCATGGTTTTGTAGAAAAGGAGAGAGATTATCAACTAGTCTGAAACACTGGTAGAGGGTTTTTAGGGGTATGTCTATGTGACACAGAGATACCCGAGATTGCTCTGATAATCAAGTTTGGGAACCAGAAATGATAATGTAACATTAGCCATGTAACAAATTGTAATGAATTGGCCTCCCTCAAAGTGGAATATGTTTGAGCAAAACACTGTGAACTGGATCAGTTGCAGAATTTCTCTTTGGCTGTTGACAGTTTTTGATGAAAACAGTTTCTTTTCATCTAATATCTGTTCCTTTTTAAAAATATTTTAGTTTTCAGTGGGTTCCTATGGACAAGCATTTCCACTATCAAAACCTCCACCTAGTTAGCCTTTTTGCCTTTAATCTCTTAAGAAAAATGGACGAAAGGGCTGTTAATCCATGCCTAGATGTTTCCACTGATCAAGTTCAGGCAGACCAATATGGTAACAGAGCAGAGGGAAGTCTATTTTTTTGTTTGTTTCAGGGTTGTTTTAAAGTCATCACCAGCACTTTAAAGATTGCTCCTTACACAGAATAGTGACCTGCAATTTTCAGATATCATTCTAAAATAGATCACAAAATGAAACCCCTTGAAATAAGCCAACTGAATAAATGCACTGTAAGTACTAGGTCACTAAATTAACCAATTCTGACACAGGTTTTTTCCTCCTTTTCCTAATCCTTTTCACTAGCGGATCTTTTGGGATTCAATTCAGTACATTTGTAAAGGTCAAAAAGGACAATATCTAAAATCTGTTCAACTTTCTTCTTTGCTTCTTTCAAAAAGTGCATAAGAGAGAGCAACTGTATGGGCTCAAGTTTCCATTTAGCATGCTTTTGACGTTTTGCTTTTCTGGTGATGGAACAAAGGGTGTCAGTTAACGTCACTGGAGCTAACAAAGAGATGTCAGCAGTTTAGGCCAGTTCTTTAGAGCTGACATGAGTCTTCAACATAATGCCCGAGAGGAAGACACAAAGTTTTGCTTGTTTGTTTTAATTGTTTTATTTTTTATCCCTTGGTGTTCCTTGATGGACATTGAGTTAATAATGCTGTATGTCAATTTATTTGACAAAAAGCTAACTCACAGTGCTACTACATATTATTTTAAAATCCCCCTTAATATTTTAAGTAGTATCTTGGGTCTGCACAAGGAAGAAAAAAAAAAAAAATCACCTAATCACAGAACCATTGAATCACAGAAATTAGAGATAGAAATGAACATTCACCACATGACAGTGAAAGATTGCCCTCTAGAGTACACTTACTACTACTTTTTCACATCTAACTTGAAACTGTCTTAAGTGATGCGTCTTTCACCACTTCTTGCTCTTCTTCATCTTCTGCATTCTAAATTTAGTGTCATGAAGCTTTATCATGGCATTCAGCCCACTTTTTATTTTTCTTAATTTCAATCCATTATTCTCGGTTATACCCCTCTCTATATGCTCCTCTCCATAGTAATTCTTCACCATCATTGGTCTTTACTGTGCAAGCATTTCAAGATAGTTATGTCCTCAGCTCTATATAAATATACTTCACTCCTCATGTTGCCTTATAAATCAGATCACTCTAGTCACTTAATCTTTCTGGTTGCTCTTCTGTAACTTGTCTCTAAGCTATGAGCATCCCTGAGGTGGCAACAGGAAAGGCATGAATTTTGCCTTTGGACTATGCCCAACTTAAGGCCACCAAAGCATTATCCTGCCCATCTCCAAAAGTATTTTTTTATCATTGCCTTTCTGGGCCCTGTGTTTTAGGTTGTGACAGGAGAAGGTAGGGTGAACAGCTTGCAGACAAGTGCCAGGGAGAGATGAAAATTTTAATGGAATGGAAATTAGAGATGCATAAGAGAGAAGATGACAAAAAGAAAAAGGAATATAATCCTTTATAAACACTTTTTTTCATAGACAAGGTATGAGAGAAGCAACAGACTTTTAAAATCAGTATTTTAATCTTATCACACTAAGTAGGATGAAATTTCTAATAGCATAATAGAAAAGTTGTTGAGGGTTGAAACAGTGAGTGATAGAAGACCAGAGGGAGCATGGACATCAGAGGTCCCACATTGGCTAGAAGGTAGATGGTGAGAAATGTAGTGAAGATCCCCTCTGAATCATGGTAACCCTTTAGTTTTCAGAGCCCTGAGAGATACTATTAGGCGTTAATTAAATGAGGTAAAATACCTTCTGAAAGGGCCTCCCCCCCCCCCCTTTTAATAATGAACTCTTGTTGTACTGCTGTGCTCTACCTGAAAGAATGTGTCACTTCTGTGGACAAACATCCTGTTGGCTTTGAGTAAGCCATAAATTAATATGCATTTCTTTCATTAATTTTTGACAAACCCAGCCATCAATCTGGTCATAGCTAAATAAGCTTTTACTGAATGAAATGTTAGGATATTTAATTAAAAACTAGTTTACATATGTTGATACCAGCACACTTTCTCAAGCTTTTTTTTTTTTCATTTTTATCATCATCATCATCTGGATTCATTGTTCCTTGAAGTGGAAAAAAATCCCCTTAAATTGACTTAAAGCATTCACATATACGAGATCTTTATCTAAAAAAATATTACATACAGTAAATCACAGAATCTGACTTTGGGAAAGCAGGGAGTTGCACAGTCAGCAAGACTACTAGGGTAAGAAAAATAACAACCGTAACAGAAAGAGAAATCAACTCAGCACACCAGGGCAGAAAATTCCTCAGGCTCAGGAAGTGTTTGTTGTTTGTTTGTTGGGGTTCCCCCCTCCCCTTATAGTGACAAAATGCATTTTTTTCACATTGCTGCAAAGCTTAGATTCAGACTTGGTTGAAATTAGACTCAAAGGGATATTGTGTTTAAAAAAACCATCAGTCTTAGAAGCACTTATTGGCTAATTTCACTAGTCAACTTCAAAATCTCCACCTGCGCCTCATTACTTTTCAGCTTACCCTCTAATACTGGTAACACACATTCCTCCATCCTGCCTTTTCAAAAAAAACCACTGGTTTTCGCTCTATTTTTTCCAGAGAGTCAATTAACAGAGAACTAGCTATCACCCTAAACCCTTGTTCCTAAGAACACACGTGAGAGATTCAGTTTTCCCAACTTCAGCTTCTACTTCCCAACTTCACCACACATTCCTGTCTCTTCCTCTACTCCAGTTCAGATGTTTAGGGATTAGGCTCCAGAAAAAACAAGGAAAATCGTTTAAACTCAGATGAACCCCATTTCTTGTAAGGTTTTTAAACCAGATTGTGGGACACTATGTTCTGTCAGAGAAACAAACAGAACAGCTTAGGGTTCAGAAGGTAAAGCAAGAGATGACGTTTTCCAAGTACCTACCACACAATTGATTACAAGTTCTTCAAAATCTCAGAGGTTTCCAGCAGGACCCACTGCTACATCCTGAGGAACAAGCTGGGAGGCTTAGGGGTGGCAGGGGGCAGTGATCAAAATCTTAGAAACATTTCTTAATTATCACATTATACTTCATTAAAGCCAGTAAGAACCTTGTAAATCAGTGAAAATAGTTATCCTCATTTTAATCTAGTTCACACTTCACACTTCACTGTTAGGAAATGGAGAGGGTACTTATTTCCTACTATATACACTTTATAGAAACACTGTATTTTATATATGAAAGTATTAAGATCCTTTACCTGATGAGAATGTGTTGTGGAACTAGTGTCAGGTTTGGGTTGTTTCTTTTTTGGTGAGTTTTCTTATTTTTAAAACACAAAATCAACACAGATTACTCCCTCTATAAGTATTGTTGACATCCCTGTATAAAATTGAAAATTACAAATGTCACCTCATGGTGTTAGACAGCCACCTTCCTCATCTGTCCTGAAAATATAATTTATAAGAGTCCAGAAATATCTCTCAGCTATTTAATGCTTTTGGTCCCTAAACAAGATTGATTTATTTTGTCTGGTCTAACAAACACAAATTATCCCGTACTCATGTGATCCTGCAAGCCATGCTTCCATTGACTTTTTTGCATTTTAAGAAGAAAATGCAGTTATTTTAATGAAAAATGGAAAGGGCTGGAGGCAAATAGATTTCTCTGCTGTTGAAATTGCATCTACTTTTAATTGTCTACACAGACTAGGCTTGTTTTTTGCACGAAGAAAATAATTTAAAAATAAAAGAGCATTTTTCTTTCCTTTTACACTTGCCTTGCAAGTATCTGGGGCTTCATTTCCTCATTTTTCCTGCTTTATGACAAAAGATGATCCAGACAATGGTGATGTTTCCCTATTTTTATATGAAATTATTTGAAAATATTAAAAATAGAACATAAGAGTTCAGCCTTTCAGACTCTTAAAAGCAGATTTGTTTGAAATAACATGATCACGTGTTAGAGACCAGGCTAGAACATGGTACACTGATGACCACAGAAGTTCATGCATTTCTTAGCTGGCAGCTTGCTGTGCTTTGCTAACAGGCTTAGGAGTCTGAAGACCAGGACAAGGCATCAAACGTCTACCTGTTGAACTTTATTAGGGACTGCTGTCCTCTCTGCCATACAGCCTATTCATCCTCTTGGACCACAGGGGATGTTTGCTCAATGAACTTTTACCTATTGCAGTGAACTAAAGCATTGCAAACAGTGTTGATAACTTCTATTCTCCCTGCACTAAGGTACAACCATGTTTCTAACATCTGAATTAGACAGCTTTAGTCTGTAATATGGGTTAGAAGGTCATTTGTAGCCTGTAGTGCTACAATAAGTGCTTTTGGCTTCCACCAGCTAGTGAGGACAATGGTCTTTTTCAGGCTAAACACTCTGGGAGGGAAGGAGAACCCATCGTGGTCAGGAGAAGTCTTCCTCAGGAAAGTCATCAGGGCATCTTACCCCACCCATCAAATACATCCCTCTTCCTAATACAGGCAATGAGCTACTGAAGGTATGTGAAATGGCAGTAAGACAGTGGGAGGAAAAAAGCATGCACAATTTGCAGTCAATGTTGAAAATTCAGGCAGGAAGACCTTCTGGGAGGAAAGGTAAAAAAAAAAAACAGGAGGCAAAAAAAGAGAAAAAGACAGACTGAAAACTATCGGTCAGACTCTGCTGTTACATATCACTACTGTCCTTCACAGAAGGAATGGGATTAAAAGGAGAGAATCAAGATTCACTGAGTTAGGGGAAGTGAAAAAAAAAAAGAAACATGGCAAAGAGAAGACCCAGGGAAGGCACCAAAATGCACAGGTTGCTCCTATGTAGACCTAAATGTTAATATTTGAGACATACCTTTGGGTGATAGAATAACTGACAAGGGTTAGTGAGGTGTCTGTGGAAAAAAGATAACCTCAAAATCATGTATATGGTATCCATGTACATGTTCTAAAATCTTGAGCTGAAAATATTGGCATGAAAAAAGTTTACTCTGCAGTTCCCTTGGGTATCAGTAAATAAAAAAATATGAGTAAACAGCCATGTAAAGAAGAAAAAGTTCCTCTTGGAAGACAACAAATAAGAATTGTATAGACTAATATGCTCGGGAGAGTAGCAGTCCTGTTGCATCCATGAGAACTGAAACTCAGTTCACCAAAACTTGGCCAAATCTAGACAAGACCATCAACACGTGCTAACATAAACAACAGGCTGTACATCACCAAGGACAAATTTTGTCTGCTGAGTGCACAGAGGAGGATGTAAAGCGCATCTGAGCAAACAGCCAGGGAGATGCAAAGCGTTGCTACAACCAAGCTGAACAAGTAAATCAGTCTGATGAGCAAATAGCTTTCTGCCTTTAATAGCAGCTATAGTCTATTAATAGCAGCTTAAAAAGAAAAATATACATCTCCACTCCCAACAAAATACCCCATTAGGGAAAAGGGAATTTCCAACACTAAGTCCAGCTATAATCTTACTAGATTTTGATTCCTTTATTGTTCTTCAACTTCCCATCAGCAAGATAACCCACACAGCATTTCTCTAAAACAACCGAAGGGATATGCTTGCACTCACAGCTAGTAATATATCATATTTAAGAAGCTTTGTTGAAAAGCAGAGGTAGCCATTTACAAGGAATTATTGGATCTCAGCTCTCAAAGACCTCATAAGTTGGAAGGAAACAAAACTTTAAGTGCAATAAATCTATCTTTAATGTCAATACAAAACTCACTGCTGTGGTCAACAGCATTTCAGAGGAGTTTTAGAATGTTCAGAAGGAAAAAATACTCACTGGGCATTCCATCAAGTGTAGCTGTTATGTCAAGTCAGCAGTTTTGAAATACTCTATTTGGGAAAATAGAAAACAACTATGGCCTATCAGATTCTTCTGAGCAATTCAACCTGACTGCAGCTTCAGCTAGCCCATATCAAGCACAGTCCCTTGCACCCTCCTTGTACCCCACCTCGACAGGGGTTAGACTCCAGTACAGTCTGAGTGCAAACACATGCTCCCTATGTGCTCCCTTTAACTATTATAGTTTCCAGCTTCTTAGATTATACAATCAGCTATTAAGGAAGGACAAACAACCCAGTATTGAGGAAAGATGATCATATAGCTGCCATACAAATCTAACTCACTGTAACAAATCATCCTGCAAAAAATAAATAAGTCAGGAAATAATCTTTTTTTATTAGGATTCTTTGGCTTTTCACTCCAAATCACCCTGCATGCTGCATAGGCCCATCTTACCATCCAACTTTTAATTACCACAGTAGTATATTTTTGCTATTATAAACATATAGAAACAAGCAGATTCCTTGTAATATATTCTTAAGCGGTGGGGAGTCTCAGGTGCAGATCTCTCCCTTTAGGTATGCAAAAGGCCTTTGAGGTCTCACCTTTTGAGGCAAGCTTTAAAAAAAGAAGATCAAAAGGAATAGAAATAGCTCTAGTGATGATGCTTTAATCAGTCTTCTGCTTCTAGACCTATGAAACACTGAAGTCATGTGTCAGCACTCAAAATGGAGTTTGTTAGGTGGGAGGAATCCAAGTGCATTTTGGAATCCTGTTACTCCACCATTAGTTTTCTTTTAAGGTTAGCATAAAAAGCTGACAGTGCAATTAAACTTTTTGGTAAAATGGAAGATTCAAAAGAAATGCATCAAAACAAATCTTTTGTCTTTTCTTAAACCCAGATATTTGAATGTTCCTTCAAATTAAATTATTTCTATAGGTCTACTGAAATGAAGCAAAGTGAAATTTGACCCAAAACTCACCTACATTTCCATGTAATATTTACCGAGTGTGATGTAACATTTGTAAAAAAATAGCGTAAAGCATATTTCCCATAGTGATGACATCCTACCCCCATCATAAACCAAGCAGTAACACCCTAGAAAAATAGAGGCTCTGAGCTCCAGAAAATGATTACATAAGGCAAGGCAATAGGCTTATTAAATGTAAGTCAGTTTTTCAATTACCTCAGAGTTTTCATTTTCCAGGTAAATAAGCTAGTAGGGAGGAATTAATACATCTGTAGATCTGACTTAAAAAAAAACAAACAAAAAATACAGAACAAAACCAAAACATACAGTTAACCAAATCTCACTGTGACAGCACAAAAGAATCTGATCTATGCAGCTCATCTCTTTCCTTCTTCCCTGAAGTTTCCTGCAGAACAGTCTCCCAAGTAGTAACAGAGTGAGTATGTCTTTCTAGATCATATTTTTACTATGTCTCAGAACACCAAGAAATCTATTTGGAACAGTAGACACCTCCTTCAGTATAGCTCATTTAAAGCAATTTCAGAATTCATCAAGCAGCCAACAGAAATAAACTACTGTGACACCCACATTGTGCTTTAAAATCCATGGGAAGGTGCACTGCTTCTAAGGGAGCTGTGCTCAGCGTGTCAGTCACTGATAACACAAAAGTGAGAGTAACTGGGATGCCTTGAGAACACAGGTTGCCTCAGACCAGAGTGGAGCTCTAACATATGTTTTTCCAGGGATAGGGTATGATGAAGTGAGAATACATTTCACTCACTGCCTGTGAGAAGGTGGCCCAAATGGGGGGGGAGGTGTGGCAAAAAAAACACACCCACAACAAGCAAAAACACCACAAAACAAGGGAAGACCTTTCTGTAAGTGGTTTTCAGTCCTGCCAAGAACAATAATATCCCTGTATCTCCTGTTTTGAGGACAGGGTCCCTCTCGCATACCCAACCTACAAAGTACCATTCAAATGTTCACCCAGAATCAAGTTCCAACCTTGACAGCAGAACACAAAATATCAAAGCTGAGCCTCAGGAGAGCAGTGACCTTCTGCCTCCCGAGTTCCCTTATGCACATCTGCAACAAGCACTATATTTGACAAGACTAGCCCATGAAAGATACCAACTCACTTATCAACTTAATTCTGTCATCCAATCCAAGGCAAAACTAGCAACCTTAAGTCCAAGGCTTGCCTCACTCTCTGGAACTAGTTTGTTTAGTAGTTCACCACTATTTACTTTAAATCCCCCTCAGTGATGTCCAGCATAACAGATCATGGGTAGCCCTTCCTTACCACCAGCAGTACTGAAACCTACCCAAAAATCATGATGATTGTTGTTGTTTAAAGCATCCTTGAGGGTCACAGCCCTCTCTCACAAAGGAAAGGCTGCCATGGGGAAAGCTGACTCTGTACCATCTTGATTCTGTGTCACTGAGACTCATACTTCATGGGATTTGACCACAGTTTAAATGCATTAATGTCATCTGAGAGCCTAGTTTTAAGTTGGAAGCACTCAGCTAACTCTGACAAGAGCAGACAGAAAGCAAGTGCTTCTCCTCAAGGAGTTGTTAACAGCTGGACAGCATCAAAGTTTCAGAAATTATAAATAAATTTCTATTGGAGTTGCAATTTCTCCACTGAAAGTAGACAAAGTCCTTGCTCTAAAAGCCTCTGTTATCATATCCCACAAGCTGTTCTGATGAGAAACACCATGGACACTACAAGTGGTCACTGAGCCTGTTATTTAAGTTTATTAGAAACAAAACAGGAACAGATTGAAGCCCTCTGCTACTAAGCAGCAGCCACCTCCAACCTCTGAGCTTCTCAATTGCTCCCAAGCAGCTCGGCAAACATCTGGGCAGAGTATGAGTCTGGCAAGGCAGAACCCCAGGGTCTAACAACTAAATTAACACAGTTTGCCCAGGAAGGCTGCAAATACAATACTTCTCAGCAAGTACCTTTTCTAAAGATGACAAAGGTTATTTGTGTTTCATCTTGCAAGCTGCAGAAGTTATCACCACCCTGTAGAGGCAAAATAAAGTGAATACTCTGCACTCTTGGAACAGGCACTGAATATGCACAATGGTATCAGAGGGCAAAAAAACCCTATGGTTTCTTGTATCCACCATCCTATATTTGCCCTTTGGTGACAGAATGTGCATGTCTCTAATATTTCAAGGATATTCCTTAGGGCACCAATATCACAGATACAGAGGTGGATCAAAATAGACTGTGGCTTCATAGCTACACAATTATAAAGATCAGCAGGAGAAGAAAATAATCAGGAAGGATAATAAGAGCAGTATCATACATCTAGCTGTCTCTTCCAGAAGTATCTTTAAAGCCACTGATATCAAATTATTTGCCAGCCTACTGCTGCAGTTTGCTATGGGTAAGCTACCACCTGACTTGTGACCAAAGCAGGATGACTACTCCTCACTTTCGAGCCAAAGAGCACAAAACCAGTGGGAAAGAGCTGACAGACCAGAGGGCAATGTAATCTGTTATGCTGCTGTGGGAGTTGCTGCCTCTCACACCTTTCCTCCAGGGAGTCATTGTGCTGTCAAATGGTGAAAGGTAACCTGCTTTTAGGCACAGTGAGACAAGGGGGGGGGGAAGACTAACCACTGGCCCACGACTATAGGAATAAATTCTTTTAAGTTATACCCAGCTAAAACACTGCACTAAAAGCTGGTAAGAAACTTTCTACTGGGCATGATTTCGTTTACTTATTTTTAATTCTTAAATGAGATCTTTTATCACATCTTGTATAGATATTGACACAAGGATAAAGAAAATACCCATATTTGCCCACAGCTATGCATCAAATCCAGCCCTTTTAATTCCCTTATGATTTATAAAAAGGAGACAAGCTTGGAAGGGGGTGGGAATGGTAAAAAAAAACCTCAAATGAGAACAAATGACACACAACACTTGAACAGATACAACACTTGAAAAGATACAGTCTCAAAACTAAAGAGGACAAAGAAGAAAGTTGCTTCATCCCACAAGTATTCACCGATCTAAGCTCCTAAGGGTTTAGCAGAAGAAAAAATGAAAGGACAGAAGTGATAAACAACCATTTCTGATTATTTGCAATAATACAGTTGAACACACACTACCAAATCACATGTTTTATAGTGTTATTCTAATAAGTAAACAATTACAAGCAGTGAAACGTAGAGGTGGGATTGAATCCCATCTGCAAATGCATTTTAGATATCTATGCAGCGTTCGTATCCTCACTCTGTTTTCCTCAAAAGTTATAGTGGGGCTCCCTACCATGGAAGGAAATGCCATCAAGGACTATTAAATACAAAGATACAATATAATCTCCATCCCACAGAGTCCCTAAACTTCAAATTTCCAGAAGCTAAAAGAGTACACCTGAGCTGCAGGTGTCATTTATTCCTACACTCATCCCTGAAGCATCTGCTGCTGGCAGCTGCTGAGGGCAAGCAGTAGTGTTTGGCAGATCATCCTCTGTCCCACTCTAACTGTGCTCACTTTTCAGACTAGTTTAATGTTCAGGTTTTGAGTAGCGTGTGTGCCCCC
>JANHFX010027264.1:0-21676 GCA_027560015.1 Chloroceryle amazona
AGAGAGAAAAGCCCAGCAAACCCCATGGGACTAAATGGATGCATCTGTGGATGCAATGCTTGCTGTTGTCAGTCATCTAAAAGGTCAGGGCAATTAGAGGAGGTTCTTGATGACTGGAAAAAAGCCAAATATGCATATCTTCAAGAAGGCCAGGGAGGAAGATATAAGGATCCACAGGATGTTCAGCCTAATCTCAATCCCAGAGAAAACAGGGAGCAAATCCTTTTGGAATCCATTTCCAGCACTTCAGAGAAAAGGTGATTGAAAAGAGTCAGCCTAGATCTAATAAGGGCAAACAATGCTTAGTCAACCTAATTAACAGCTGGCCAGAAAGCAGCTTTGCAGACAAAGTACTGGTGGTCCTGAGAGACAAGAAGCTGAACCTGAATCAACAGAGTGCTCTGGCAGTGATGAAAGCTAACAGCGTACCGGTGTCAGCACGTGCACCATCACCAGACTGAGGAATGTGATCCTTTCCCTCTTCCCTCTATTTTGGCACAACGCTCAACTGGGAGGACTGTGCCTAGTTCTGGGCTCCCGAGCTCATGAAGGATTTACTGGACTGACATAGAACAAGTCCAGCAGAGGACAATCAAGATGCTCAGGGTCTGGAACACATACATTATGAGAGGTTAAGACACAGTTTCTTCAGTCTGAAGAAGTGAAGTGCAATTTAGCTGATGTCTTCAACTATCTAATGAGTGAAGATAGAGCTGCTTATAGACAAAACAGAGCTAGGCTCAACTCAGAACTGCATAGCAAAAAAACCCTACAGGCAATGAACATATAGTGCAGAAAGACGAATACCAGTCAGACATGAGGAAAAATACCTACATGATAATAATGATGATGATGATGTCAAAGACTGGAACAGGTGCCCAGAGAGGCTGTAAAATCTCCCTTCTTGGAGGTGTTCA
The DNA here is from genome assembly GCA_027560015.1 of Chloroceryle amazona. Taxonomy (NCBI): domain Eukaryota; kingdom Metazoa; phylum Chordata; class Aves; order Coraciiformes; family Cerylidae; genus Chloroceryle; species Chloroceryle amazona. The sequence continues at coordinate 918 of JANHFX010027264.1, forward strand.
AAACTTGAGTGGACATCACCCTGAGTAGTCTAGTCCAACTTCAGTTAGCCCTACTTTCAGTTGGGAGTTGGACCGGATGACCTCCAAAAGTTCCACCTTTGTTCAATGATTGTAACTGAAGCACAGAGGCCATATATTACTCCAATTCTGCCTAGCATGTCTGGGCTATTTATTCCATTCCCTAACTGCTGGGGAATTGTGGGTTAGGTAGGTTTTAGTTATGTAGGTTTTCTGCCTTCTTGCACAAGTTAAATTATAAAGTAAAAAACACACACACACCACAATACGATGCAGTGCTGCACTCACATTATCCAGCAGCATTCCAAGGAAAATGCATAAGTCCACATTTGGCAAATACTCAAAATTAATTTATTCATTACTCACTAAGATATCACTTGCTGACAGTCTCAGCCCAGTTCCTACGAGACCAAAGGTTACATTATCCACAGACCTTCAAAGCAGATGTTATATATCTTTTTCCACAAAGGTGCTAAAGTGAATGGCTAGGGAGTCTCAACTAAGCATCTTTAGCCAGCTTTCAGTCGTTCTGAAACAAGTTAAGGCATAAACAACAGACTCCAAGGCTGTCAGTCCTAGACTCTCTTGAACAGCTTTTTCCTTTTCTTTATTGATGCAGTGTCTGAGGCAAGCACATACAATACCAGAATAGCGATAGCCTCAAATTATAGGTCCCTTTGCAAATCAATTCATACTAATGCATTTTCTCATCTAAGACATTTAAACATTTGGAGCCTCTTGCACATGGAACAGCAGCAGAGGTCCCCAAGGAACAACTCGCACTGCTTTCACTTTCTGGAATAATACCACAGACAAAAGTAAACAAAAATAACACCATCCATCTAAAGCAGGGGGCTGCATTAAAAATAGAAGGAGTCTGTAATTATAATAGGGATCAGATAAGGCTAATTGAAAAATAGATTAACCAAATAGACACAACAAACCTCTAGGAGTTCACATTCCTTTCCTTAACTTGGTAAATGATTCAGTCAGTAGTAGTAGCCAAGTCAAGGGAAAAACCTGCTTCCCAAGCCGGCTCCCTGCTTCAATATTATCATAACACAGAACAACCTTCCAACTCCTTGTCTGAGACTATGAACAAGCAATCGGGCAGTATGGCTGAGAGAAAAAACTGAGCTGAAGCTCATACCAGAAAGGCACTTGGATGTAGTCTGAGTGAATCCAAACAAGAGCCTTTAGAATCTCTATACTTTGGCTCTATTATCTGTAAAATGGGTGCAATGAAGCAGTAGGAAACTTCATACAGAAACTCACCAATTTTATTACACTAGGTCCAGCAGCACTGAAGGAATGGATGATGCTGTTGGAACATCCCACTGCAAATTTTTTCTGCTGTCTTCCCCTCACCTACTGTACATCTCACTAAGAAACAAAAAAACCCAAACCTTAGCTTCATCCTCTTGAAAGCTTCTGAAGCACAGACACGTGGTCGAGCCCAAAACGGTGCTAGAAAAAAAGTGTTCATAAAAGTATTAAAACAGATAGATTCTAGTCCTACTGTATCTCCATATAAAGCAACTGGAATTGAAAGCACACAGCACCTCAGACAATAGAGCAGATACCAGAAATGTGGCAAAACTGGAAGTGTTAGATTTAGCCTGGCAAAATATACAATATCCTACTGCTCATTGGGAAGGCATTCAGACAAACTGAGAGACTGACCCACCCACAAGTCATAGGAGATGGAAAATTACACTGTTTCCAAGAGTAATACACCAAGAAACAAAGATCAATGAGGTTTGGCTTGGATGTCAAGCTTTAGTCAGTGGCTGTGATGCTGTTCTACAGTTGTACAAGAAGAAATCTGTCCACAAATACGAGAATAGCCAGTGTGCGTACACTGTTGAATCAAAGCTTAGTAACTTGTCTCCAGCTGGGACCAACAGCTGATGCTTAGAGTATAAAAACAGGGCAAGTATGCAGCATTCCTGCCTTGAATAATCTCCTAACCTATAGGAATTTGCAGCATACGGGTTTCTAGAAATAGAAAGGTAACTTCATTAAATGACTTGGTCTGATCAAATTTAATATACATAATTCCAGCATTTACAACTGCAACAGTGAGCTCCAAATCTCAGTGATAAGTTGCATGAAGAAAACCCCGCCTTTAGTTCATTTTGAGACTGTTACTTGATAATTTCTATTTACCACCTCATGCAACTTCAGATTCAAAGAACTCCATCCAGTGCATTCTTCTTCAGTATGGAAAAGACTGAAAGTCATAGTCTGCTTAGCTCTTTCCCAAAAGGATGTGGTTCCAAACTCCTGATCCAGATGCCTTTTCTAGTTCTGCTGGGAACTGGGACCAGAACTTCAGCCAGTATTAAAAATGAAGCCACAGATTTACAGAGTGGCACAAGAAGGTTTTTATTTTCTCTCCTTCTTTTCTAATAATTCCTAACGTTCCATTTTCTGTCTTGCCTGCTACTGACCTGTGAGCTCAAGGTATTCATGAGGCCATCTGGATTATTTCATGATCTCTTTCTTTAGTGAAAAATGTGAGTTCAGAGACCAACAACATATGCATGAGGCTCACTCCCTGTTGCAGCACCTTGTATTTACTGACATTTCGTTTTGGCTACAAGTGTTTCCACTCAGCCTCTCGGTGTTGCAAGGTCCATCTACAGCTCTCTGCACTTGGCATACACTTCTGTGGTCTCAAAATAACTACAATAACAAGCTTTCTCATCTCATTGTATGCCTCATTTTCAAAACATCTGTGAACACTGAAGAGCGTGCTAGAGATACAGTTAGCATCTGAAAGACTTCTTTCCAAGTATTGGCTCAGAAGCAGATAAAATCTTCAGGATCCCAACAGGATGGAGTCAGCGCTGCACTTGTATGCTTTGTGGGCCTGTTGTGGAACATACATGAATAGCAACATTCAGCACACTGACATGGACACAGCCACGGTGCAGAAGTGGGAGGCAAAGCAGCCCAGAATAAAAATAGTAACAGTCCCACCACTGCTACAAGGCTCAATTTCTTTTTCCTATAAAAAGAAATCAAATTTTGTCTTAGTAACAGCTGATACCAAAAAATATTATGTTCTAGGAATTATCGCTATAGTTTGGTTTTACAATCCCATATGGCCTTGCTACAGAGGGCACTCTGGACGTTTAAGAGTTAAGCAGGAATGGTAGGGGGTTTGCAGGGATTAATCAGACTGCTGCGGAGAGACACTCTCAGGGAAGGGTTCTCCTGCAATATGGTAAAGTTGTACTTTACTTCCCACTACAGGGAATAAAAGGGTCTGGTGCGATCCGCAGAGCCAAGGCAAGGTGCTCCGCACACCAGGGCACGGGTGCTGCTCAAGGGCTAGAGAACGGGCAGGGGGAGCCCAGCCCAGCCCAACTGAACCGGCTGGGATGAGTGAGCCGAGCTGCTGGGGCAACACCAGTGGAGCAGAGCCCAGCCCAGCTGCCAGGGTGGCTCTGGCTGGCGCACACACACATTTTCTGCAGACTGTCTTGCATTTTTGTTCTTGGCAAATGAGAGCAGCTTGGGAAATATTTGCAGGTCTGGCTATTTAAGCAGAAGCAGCCTAGCAGGCAGCACGCAATAATCACCCAAGATTGGCTCACAGCATTACTGTTGCTGGAGGAAAAAAAAACCGTTTCCATAATAACTGTTTTGCAGCACACCAGCTACAGTTTCTATAGCATTTCACCACCCAGATGAATTACAAAAAACAAGGGCAAACATGCTATTTTCATATCTTCCCCCCAAGCCATATTGACACATGGACTCTGCGACAAAATGAATGCTACTGAAGCCCAAAAATATCTGCACTGAATATAAATATATTATGAAATAGCTTTTAAACTCTGCCCTAAAGCACTTTCTGATTGGCTGCCAATGATGTCACACATCCATAAAGCCCAATAAAATGCAGGGGTTAACAAGGCTCATTTCTGTGTATGAGCTGCATGGTGCAGGAACACAGACCCCTCCAGAACAGGCAGGGGGTTAACCACACCAGCTCTCAGGTAGTTCAGATCCTCCCATCTCATGCCTCCTTGTCAAGGAAGCTGCACTGCTGCTGCCTGTGCTTGCAGACTGATTGTAACCATACTTAACTAGGCACTGTTTACTCGAGAGAGAATGTTTCCTGAAGGATATGGTAAATCACTGTCAGTTTTTAGGTATTAAAGATACATTCATGCATATTCAGAGATACTAGTTCGGTCTTATCTAGCAGTTGTGATCTCACATTTCAAGTCAAAGGTGAACTAAGTATGATACCCCTTCCAAACAGGAACTTGACCTTCAGTCCTGTTTGAAGGAACTGTTATTACAGAGAGTAACATTTTACAAAAGCCCTAACAGAAGTAGAAAAACCTCAAAAAGTAATGCCAGGAATACCAACTAAGCCTTTAAACCACATATTTTACTATTTGAGCAATTGGTGCCAAAACAGTGTTAACTCTTCCAGTGCACTCATGCTTACAGGTTGCTTGACCAGGTTTACTGGTTTGCAGGTTTAGGTAGTTCTGACAAACAGAGCATTCCACACAGAGAAATTTGCTGTGTAAAATACTGTATCTGTATGATGCTCAATTACCAGTAACTGATATTTGTTTCTTCCTATGAATGCCGTTCTTCGAGCTGGCTGAGTTTCAAGTGTTATTAGGTAGATAGCATGTGGTGGTGTAGTAAGGAGTCTTACGCACGAACTGAAAATATACTGAATTTGATCACCCTATTCTAGGCAGGTTTGTTGCCAAATGTGAACTAATTTATATTTAGCAGTCTATTTAATAGTTTGCACTCATACTTCCAAAGCACACGTGGAAGCAGACCACATAAAAATATGAAAATGTTGCCTGATTTGCTACATAAAACTTTGTTTTTCAAATCCTTATCTAAGGTTTAGGAACCTTCAATAGAAATGAAACTGCAAACAGTTCAAAACAGTTCAAATATGAAGCTGCTCTGAGGTATGCTATCACTGCAGTGCTCAAAGCAGGATTACAATATAAACGGCTGCGTACTGCTATCTACTATTGTTCCTTCTGCCTCTCTTTTCAGTTTCATATTAATGGCAAAAATGCTAAAATCAGTCAGAGAAAAAAAAAGACAAAACAACCCACAAGTTCAGTGTCTAGAAACCTCACACTTTCCTCGATTACTCCTGAAGGATCCCTTTACTGCTGAACCTTAGCACATACCATCAAATATTTCAAGTGGAATAAATTCATTAACTTGTAAACACTACATAACTAACTGAAAGCCAGTGATAGAAACCTGGAACACTGTTAAATCAACTTCAGGCAGGCACTGCATTTCATGTGTTAATACTTGCCATCTGCTCATGTTGCATTTTTTACCCCAAGAAAAAAATGTGACTGCTGAGTAAAGACACTTGGAAAAAAAAACCACAAAAACCCAACAAACAAACAAAAAAGAAACAGGAGAAACCTGGCCTCTCTTAACCATAAGCTATGGGCGGGGGGGGCTGCCTTTTTTTTTTTTTTTTTTAACACATGCACACTCACACTCTGGCTCTCTACTAAAACCAGAAGAATCTCTGTAAAATAATGGTCTTAACTCTTGCTGCCTTATAAAAGCTACAATGGAAATCTTAAAGAAAAAAAAAGAAAGTGCCTGTGCATGTTTGGTACTCCAGACAGCGAGAAATTTGCCTCAGGGAGAAACAGTTTGTAAAAGAGGTGGGGGAAGGGTAATATGCTGGTAGACAGAGAGCATAAGGGAACCAAAGCGGGAGCATGTGCGCCTGTGCCTACGCCCATCGATGCAGCTGGAGAGGCTCCAGCCCAGACGAGCACCTTGCTGCAACACCACCACCCTGACATCACACATCACCACCATGACGTCACCCACGAAAATGCCTGCTGGCCACAGAAAACGATCCAGCCAGGAAGGGATGGATACCGGCAGATGGAATGATTCTCCACTTTGTGAAACTTGCATTTTTCAATTAATTCTTTTCAAAAATTAGCTTTAAAAAAACCCAAAACAAACCCACCACACACCTAACTGCTTGCCCCCTCAAAAACAAAAGGGGATCAACATTTCGCCCTAAAAGTTGGGCCTATGACTTAGTGGATGCCAAGACGTGAGAGCACATGCTTTGTTTTCATTTTGGCCAAAATGGTACTTCATTTGACTGTATGTGTGCTTCTAGTAATAATCCTAAAGAGCACTAAGGCATTTCAATAATACAAATGAAGAGGAATTTGCTATGGCACCAGGCCACCAAAGAATAAATATTCCCTAAGTTATGTGTCACAAGGTTCTGCTAGCTGCTGTCAAGAAAAAAAAAATACATCATCAGATCTGCAGCCATCTCTTTCAACAATTGTCATGTTTTAAATGGGTGCTTATAAAGAAAGCACCCGATGGACTACTATGCTGCCTGACACCCACCTTTTGTATGCCAGATACACTAAGGAACAGGTCCTGATCTAGTTGGGCAAATTGAAATGCAAGTTCCTTTACAGAATGTGTCAGGGAGAGAAGGACACGTGGTGACGGTGCATGAGGTGGGAACCTATCCACTGGAAGCTGGACAAAAACTTCACAGAAGTTGCTGCTCAGTAACTGTGCCCAAACACTCGCCCCAGTTGTAATGATAAAGTCAGAACATGAAACTTGAAATTGCGACTTCTGGCTAAAAATTTATCACATCCATTTCCTATTACTAGTCCATAGAACTATAGAACTACAGTGCAGTGGAATGGCTCTGGATGTCACCTTTCTCTCAATGTATTATCAGCATTACCTACCATGATTTGATTTGAGTAAAACTTCATTACCTGCTGGGGTCCTATTCCTGATGACTGCAAATGGTGAAAAAAAAACCCAAACAAAACCATGGTGTGGTCATAACCAAAGTAAACCGATGACACACGAACTGAAAAAAGGACACTAGCAGGATATGTTCATGCCACAAATATATAAACACAAGACATTCTTTATAGTGGAAAAAAAAAAACAAAAACCTCTCCTCTGTCCCAGATCCATTATACTTAAAACTCATGCCTTTTTACTTCCACTACAGATCTTTCCCCAGATCTCTCCTCTCACAAAGGAGACTAGGTGTTTCTTGAATTCACCTAGCATTTCTAACACCTCAGTCATTCTCACATTAATGAAACCCATATGTTTAAGTATTACTGTCCTCGGTTCCTTCCTTACTGCCCTTTTCCTGAGATTTGAATTAATTTTGTAAGTAGCTTTCCCTGTACTAAAAAAAAGTTACACCAGTTTTATTAACATCTTTCATAATTTTGAAGACTACTGTAAAATCATTTACTTAAGACAGTTTTGATGCTAGGAAGCTAGGAAACAAAGATGGGCATCTCTCCTGTTACAACATTCAACTTCCTTTTTCCAAAAGTATATTGTACCAAGATTACCCCTTTTACAGCTATCCATTTAAGAACTACTTCAAGAATTGAAGTGGTGGACTGCATACATTAGACTGAAAGCTCAAAGAGAGAACATCTTGCATAAAGACATCTACAACGATTTTTCAACCCCAGTTGGCTTCTCTGACTCTTCTCCAGTGCCTCTCTGCATTGCAGAAGCAACCACTGAACTGCCCTAGTTAATAGTCCAGCATATGAAAGAAAATGAAACTTTGGTTTCACTTCAACAAACCAACAAAAGATCCATCCACTCATCTTCACCCAAGAGCTTTGCACCCACTTCACCTATTTAACTTTGTTATTTCTGTTTGTCATTATTGCCCTGTAATACAGGTATTAATTCTAAATGCATTTAACAGTTACACATGCTCCAAGGTGACATGTAACTCTTTAAAAAAGGTCCCAAACAAAATCCAAGCAGAAGTAGTACAAACAACTATCAAAACAAGAGCAGTCATCAGGAAAGAGTCCCAAAGAAGGACTGCAGAATCCCCCCAGGAGATTTCCATATGTATCCATCCCACGCAGAAAAGGCGGAGGCACTGAAAGCGTGTTGATAAAACAGTTTCCAAAGGTGGTTGGTGTCCCAGGTAAGAACATCTATGTGGCAGCACGAGCAGATGGAGGAAAGAGGAGACAAACGGGGGAGTTAATTGGACATCTGTGTGAAGCTGGGGGAGGGCACTAACGAACTCCGCAAGCAGACAGTGCCACAGGGCTAGAGTAAGACACCAACCAGCTTTTCTGGGAACAAGGGGGTAGAATGCATGTTTGTCAGAGTATGCCCGTGTGAAAACTGTAACACTTTCTAAGGTACTTTGCTTACCCAGGGCATTTTGGAGAACAGGCAATTTAGTAAGAGCAAGACGGCCTTTAGCAGCACTGTGGGCATTTGTTAAAAAGGAGAGAAGAAAAAAAATGTCAGCAGTGTCTGAAGCTTCACTTTGCCTCCCACCTGGTACACCAGCTCAAGTACTTCAGCAAAAGCCAAGATGCAGACCAGTTTCACAAATGACACCATTCCATGGATCACTTTGCATATGAGTTGATAGCTATACACATACTCATGGTTAACTTACTCCAAAAGTATTTACACAGAACAATTATTTCCAAGCCTTCATATTTCATTCGTCTCAATCGATAAATGTACTTCCAGAAAAAGTTGACCCGATTTACAGTAAGAGTAATTTAGCTGTGTGTTGCTCTTGTTTGAGTATCACTTTAGGATACTGTGGAAATCCACAAGCTATGAAGTGTTCCATATTATAAAAGCCAAATCAGAATAAAAATTCCTTTCAAAAATTTCCTCATTCCAACCTCATCCAAATTTTAACACCAAACTTACTCTGTGGGGAGTATCTGGAGTAAGGATTTTTCTATTTAACCATTTACAAGCCCTACTTATCTTCTTGGGTCTTGTACCAGTTTATCCAGTTATAAAATGGATTATTTGTTCATCTGTCTTTTTTTTAATCCTTTAAGAAAAGTCAAGTAGAAAGCTGAGTCTCTCCAGCAAACAAGCTCAGCAAACAGATTTCATGCAGAGTGTCTCCTAGTCAGGGTCCTGTGGACACTTCAATGTGTTACCAGGCCATACTGTAGATTAACAGCAGAACCATATTGAAGTAATTTTATTCCTGTATGCCTCCAACTCCCTTCATCATGATGGCTCATGTGTTTCCATTTGCCAGTTTGTCTGGTGTATTTACCCAGAAAGTAATTTAAACCTGGAACTACTGTCAATCACGTGCTTCAAGATTTAGCACTCTGGTCTCAGTTAAGCCCTGTAGCCCCCAGTATAAATTATGAACTTATTTTTAAGTAAAATGTTTTTAAACAGAAAAGAATTTTAAAGGTTAACTTTTTTTTTTGTACAGAATTAAATAGTAGAAACAAAAAATACAGAAATTTTTGCTTTTGTCACACTGGGACCGTAATTTCTACGGACATTCTTCTGATGAGACACCATTACAAAAGTATATATTACATGGTTACAGAAATAAGTGGAGGAGCATACCATGCTGTGGAGACAATAATCCACAGAAATATGGTAAAACAAAGATTCCAAAAAGCTCACCACAACTATGGCTGGCAAGAATAGAGTTTCTCAATGTCTTACAATCCACTTGCATCGTTTAACCCTAACATCACGTAATCTGCAGTATGTTTCTTTATCTCAGAATTTAAAATGTAACTGGTAGAGCATAAACTGGGGAAAATAGCACAGTCAAAGAAACCCTGAAACAGGGAAAACAGTCATCCTTTTTTAGTAAGAGAATTCACTATTTTGGAAAATGTGGTTAATTTCTCTTAAGACCAGATGTATAAATGGCAAACCTGTAATAAAGAAACTGGGATACTGTCAAAAAAAACCCCATACAAGTGATTCTGCTAAGAAAGGGACCCGGCAGCACCTTTCACGTGATGCTCTGCTGGTGCAAGGGCATTCACACTAGAGATGTTTTAGCTTTTATAATTTTATTGCTTTTTGTTGGTTTTGTTTGTGTGTTTGGGTTTTTTTTGTTTTGTTTTTTTTTTAATTGACAGCAGCACAGGTTTATTTAAGAGGAACCCTGAACCATTTGGATTGTGAATTCCTAAGTATTTTACATGCATCATTTTGTAACAATGAGCGCGCAGAGTCCTGTTTAACACTGTCTGTAGTGGCACAGAGCATCACATGGAAGACGGAAATGCAAGTACAAACAAAAAATCTGATACAACTGAGGAGTCCTATATTGCTCCAGAAAACAGGCCAGGGCAGAGCTGCAATGTATAACATGCAAATGTTTAAATCAATAGCATGAGCTGTAGCCCTTGCTTGCTGCACTCCTTACAGGAGCAGCCAAGAGGAACATAAGAAAAGGGAAGAGCGAAGAGACATTTACTGCTTATTTCCCCGGCACCAGCTGATATCTTTTCTGTAACTAATTCACTAACTCTGCACAGGGCAATGTTATGTAAAACATTTCTGAAGGAAGATTTTTTTTCCTGCCTTTCAAGAGCAAGCATCAAAGCCCAGTAAACCACGTACTGCAGAGTATTTTTAAAGCTCAACAATACTAACCAATGGAGTCACTGAAACTGAACTCTGGAGGAGGAGCTCTTTACAGGCCGGGGCTGGGGTTCTATTTTCTGGCACAGATTATACCAGTTTACAGAAACGTAGTATTTTACAAATCTTTACATATGTAGCCAGAAGCTTTTGTCAGTGAGATGCAATTATAGCTCAAAAACAATTTCTACGATAGAAAGAGCTAAGAGCACTAATGAAGGTGGCTTTCTGACAAATAGATTTTTTCCTAACCGTTTTCATTCATTCATTTGATCTCAGTACTGGAACTCTGCAAGAGGAATTGGCTTGGTCTCTTTCAAAACATAAAGGGCCTAATCCGTTCCCATTAGAGAACAGGAAGTCAGAAGCCAATCTTAGCACTGAATAAAAAAAAAAAACAAAACCACAACCAAAAACACTTCTTTGTTGCAAATAAAGTAGAGATTATTTTTTTCTGCTACCATTTTGGCATGATGGCTTGATTAAAAGCTGACGTCTCCCGTAAGTGGCACCTGTTTAGCAAAGAGACCCTCTGCACCAACTGCTCTCTACGGCAGGAATTACACTATGGTTTCTCCCCACTGCTGTGTACAGAACTCGAAACATGGGCTGCACAAATTCCTGTTTATGTGCCACTCCGCTGTCCTGCTTTGGACAAGTCTAGCAATGACATTTCCAATGAAAAGGCTTTTTACACCTGCTCTAAGTCCTTTCAAATAAGGAGGGAGCAGGCAGCACTTTGTATTTTGACTTCTGCTCATGCACACTTGAGAACTGTATATTGTTACATCATCAGTGTTCTACATGTGCCTGCTGGATCCCACCAGCCCAGACTCTCACTTCTCCCCCATCCTTCCTGATGTTCTCAATACACAGGGGTGTGCACGTGCGTATTTCTGCTCCTACATACACTGTGCAAGCCCCAAGCACTCTCATCTGCTCCTCCAAACCAGTGCCACTGCTTGATGTCCAATCACAGTGTCACCACCTCTCTCAAGCTCTTCTACTATACACCAGGCTCAGCAAAATGGCAAGAAACTCTGGCTTCGCATTGATAACTCTGCAGGGCCCCTCAAAGAAGCCAGTGCATGAGGGTTAAAACCATGGGTAGCGGAAATCTTGACTTCTGGGCCTACTGCATCCCCTCGTTTGAACCTTCCCATTTTTTAGAGTTATCTTTCTCAACACAGGAGCAGTGTGACCTTTCTGGGTCTCCCAAACCAGTTTATGAATCAGTCCAAATCAGAATGGAACTGATAAATGTCAAGTGTAGCTACAGTTAAAATAAGCTGAACATGCCCCCAGAGTTCTTAACATAAATATTTCAAGTACATGTCAGATTTTTTTTATTTTCCTCAATATTAAAAAAAGTAGCAGGTAGTATTCAGCACTTGAAAATTAAAGAGTTTTAAATATAAGCATAGTACACCCCCAGTTTTCAAATACTATGCTCTATTTTCTCTCTTCTTGTCTTTCCCATCTGGTATGTTTTAGTAATAATTTAACAAATATTTTTCTTCAGAGCTGTCAGAAAAATCTTGTAGCAATTTGGAAACATTAAACATTATCTTCTGAGGTAAAATAGGATGCAGAGAAGTAACATGACATGTATGTGATCACACACTGTCAGTGGCAAACACAGTAACAGAAATCCCAATATGTGCTCCAAGAAAATAAATTGCTAATCTATAGCAAATAGTGAAGCTGAAAGCTACATCAAGTTACATGCGAAGGATGTATCTGCACAAGGTAAAACAATGCGAAGTCTCAATATACAAAAGATTTCTTCTTTCCAGGATACATTTTTATTAAGATTTATTATGAAAATTCAAACCTAGCTGGCTGTATTCTACATTAAGCAAAACCTTAACTCTACATAGCTCCTTAGTCCTTCTGAGCTTTCTTCCCTCAGAGAATGAATCTACTATCAATCTACAGAGACTTCAGCCAGAAGTCTCTGTCCACTTTCCTGATAACCACTGAAAAGAACTGCTAAGTACAGGTCTCTTCCCTGGACACTAGTCACTATAAGCCATCAATAATGTCTACTCATTACTGAGCTCAGGCAAACTAATCAAGTAACTAACACACAGAATGCTTCGTATCCCACTGTCAATTTCCCAGTTTGATTTGTCAGAATCTACCCCAGATGTCAGGAAAAACCGTTAGCCAGTACCGCCAGTACCTTAGCCAAGATGGCAAACCCCACCTCAGATAAGCCGCTGCTATTCTAGAAATTACAATATCAGTAGAAATAAAAAGTTAATAAGAATAATAATCTAACAAATGTGCATTTTTTCTTCATATCATTGGCAAGAGATTTTTTTTGGAGGTTATGATTTTAGAAGCCTTTCCCTGCAACTATACAAGGGTTAAAAGTTAAATAAATATTTTACAAGATACTCAGCCAATGACATTGAAAGAAAATTTCTGGCTTTAAGAAAATGCCAGATATCACAAGATACATGACAAAACAGCAGCACTCCGTTTTCTTCCATTGGAAAATACATTAGTGGCTTTTTTAAACTGCACATGCTGAAGTTTTCTAAAATAGATTTTCTGTCCTTTCTCCAAGATTGCTGAACCCCATTCAGCCAGGGCACAGACAACGTCTTTGGATAAAAGATTTGAAAATACAGTTTCTCCCATACTAAGTTTAGGCTTTACAGAAGAAAAGCTTTTCTTCCACAGAGCTGCAAACTTCACAAGAGACAGTTATTTCCTCTGTTCTGATCCCCCAGGAGGTGTTATATTCTTATAACCTGTCAGACTTACCCAGTCATACTTGTAATTTATATTTAGTATAAGGTCGCTTCTTTTCAGGCCACCTCTGGATATTCCTAATACAAAGAGTGAATTCCGATTACTCGCTTTCCTCCCACAGATTGGACACCTTTCCCAGTGTTACTGTGCGATGGAAGCCTATATGAAACAACTTTCTGAATACCCAAAAAACACAGTAAAAAGATAAAAAAGACAAACATTACAAGATTTTGCTGCGCCTTGAAATATAATAGCAAAACACCAAGAACAAAATTTCACTTGCATTAAAAATAGCTTATATTTTTAATCAGAAGAAAAGAAAACTTAGCTGAAACACATATACACACACGCACTCTACTGAGAGAGGGGGGCACTCAAACTTTCTTTACCCAGCCTGATCAAGGCTATGGAAAGAAGATATGCCAGTGGGATACTACAATTTCAGAACAAGTTAAACCCAGCTACAGAAATGGACAGGACAGTCCTAATGGCAAAATACACCAAGAGGGGCATCTCTGGAATGATATCCTACATAAGAGGGGAAAAGGGATGGACGAGGATGAACTCGAAGGAAACATATCTGGAGAAAGTACAGAAGCCTAGATAGTCGGCAGGGATCTCAGCAGGTTTCAAGCAATGGTCAAACCAATAGGAAAGTTCACGTAGAAATTCAAACTGCATTATGTCCTTAAACAATTCAGGGCTAATATCAGTACAGTAAGAAGCTACACTATCCATATTAATTCTTTTCTTTTATTCACTAATATTAATAGTCCAAGATGCCTGCAAGTGTGACTACAAAATTATGCAGTACTTCAAAATTTTTCTTTGTAATGGGGGGGGGGGGGGGGGACTGTTAAATCTTCAATTCCAAATCAAGCTGGGTTTTGAGTAAAAAATCTTGTCCCCTCCCCACTTTTTCTTGCGGCCCCGTTATACAACAATATTTTTATAGGCAGGCCCACCTTCCAGAACTTCCAGCTTTGATATTTTCCAAACTGGGTATCTGCTGCACATTTGACATGTTTGGAAAGTTTAAAGGGAACAAACAAGCCAATTCAGATAATGAAATTACGGAAAACTATGTGCTATTTAGCTCTTTTGAAAAGCTCCAATGCCTTCATAAGCTACAGCAGAGATTTTAAATTGGCAGTAATCTACTCTAGTATCAGAGACATTTTTTCCTATTCCTATGAAAATATTACCAAATTTGGCCAGGTTACAACTCTTTACCGAGTCTATATTAACTGTGGTTTTCTGAAGATTCACTAGAGTTTGACAGCTGAAGATGAAATCAGTATGCACCATCTCATGTCCATGGCTCTGTTAACCAGACTGAATATTCATTATTCTCTTGAAGCAGATAAGGTTTGTCCTGGATCTGCAGAAACTGAACTGTTTTTTTTTGTGCAGCTGAAGCTTCCAGAGCTTGCTATGACACCAGACAAAATTCTGAAGCGGTTCAGCTGTACCCACATGATCACCAGTACCTGTGCATTATTGCCTACCCCATATTATGCATACTAGTATGGAAGCCCCTTGGAAGAAAACGAGGGGGGAAACATCATGGCAGAAATATAAAAGGGACAAAAGCAGGGAAGCAATTGAGACTAGAACCAGGATTGTGATAGAGATAGGCTAAGACTGGAAACATGGTAGATGTCACATCAAGATGGGGAGGGAGGACAGCAGGCTAACTGGAGATTGTGATGAACTGCTGGGGAAACAACAGAAAATTACCTGGGAGCTTAGAGAAGGAAAACAGAATGTAAAGGGAAGTGGTATGAAGACATTATTGGAAAAGAACAGGGACAGAAAGGATGAAGATTATATAAACCTTCCTCAAATCCACATCAGATGTCATTATCCCTCACCCTCTCAACATTCCTTTTCTATCAACAAGTATCACCAAAACTCACTGAAAGAGTTCTCATTGCCCCTCTAGTGCTCACCCATGGATGACTCTGTGAAGTAATTTCAACATAATTGACATAAAACCAAAGATTAAGTAGAAAGGCAGTCTGTGCTTATGTCTCCCACTACAAGATGCTGTATTTCCATATACATATTTAAACAAAATCCTCTCATTCAGGAGCAAAATGTAGAGATCTTCAAAAGTTATTGCTGGAACTATGCAATGGCTAAGAAGTATCTCTTAAGAAAAAAAAAAGTTTTTAAAAAAATTTCAAATTCCTTTTGTTTTACATCACTTAAAAATAATAATTGAATCTGCTGTAAGGCCACAATTGATACAGAAAAGGTAATTAACAGCACTTTCCCATCTGCTGGAAGTAACTTTAAAAGTACTCACGTTTTTAAATGATGAGGTATTTGCACACTGAAATAATTTGCAAACAGTATTAAGAAAGGTGCCATGGCTCTTTTCTGCTTCAAGCACTTGCTCTTCCAGGAGGGAAACGTGGTGTGCAACCATTTTAACAAATGCCTATGGAGAGAGGAAAACCACCTAAAATTAAAAGCACACGGCTGTGTTTCAACCTTATTCTCACTAGAGATCAGAAGGCAAAGTAAATGCTTTAACAGGCTTTCAGAGTGCACTGTTGTTAATATAAACATCCAAGGGGCACATACTCAGAAGTAGACTACAGATGTTTACAGCCATGAGAACCACCACTGGTCATGACCTAAGGCTAATTTCTTCTCTTGCCAAGGGCAGACTTTTGCTCCCTTTTTAGTATACAGAGTATAGAAGCACTTGCATAGTCTCTAAAGGTCTGAGGTCTGGCAACGTTTCAGCAGTGAGGTGAAATGCTCTTCAGAACTGACAAAAGAGACTGCTACCACTGGTGGGAGTGAGAAAGTGGCCAGAGTGGTAGGAGGGAGCAGACAGTAGAAGAAAAGGTAACAACAGGTGATTTCAGCTAAAAAAGGTAAGGAATTACTGACCTCAAGCATACACGTGTTCAGTTTCTCTTGAAATCTGAACCACAGGAGAAAGCCAAACAGAAAGGACGCAGTATTTATTTGTTAAAATGCAGAACAGTTTGTAAATAGTTTTGATACTCTCTACTAATTAAGCTTCACTTTTTTTTTTTCTTGAGAAGTTGAGCACTGCCCATTTTAGGGCCGGTGGAAGGTAGAGCTGAACATGTAAATTAATTGCCCAAAATATACCAGTGGCAACATCAAAAATAAAACTCAGCAGATCCTCATCCTAGGCAAACATTACACAACAGTCCTTTCCTTTTCTACTTTTGGGAGTCCAAGTTAATTTCTCCTTTGAAAACCCCTATGGATGCTATATTTTAAATTTAAACTTCTAATTAAAACATTAACTACTGCTCAAATTGTCAATTTAATCTCGTGCTCTCAGATTACTGACATTACAGCTGGTAATGTTAGGGAGAAAAAATGATTCCTAGCCAATCAAGGTATTATCCTCCCTTGATAACCAAAAAAAAAAGCCTCTCAACAAAATTCTGCTGCATTATTCAGGGACAACCTGTAGCCTAGCAAAGACTGGTGGTTTCTTTCTATTCCAAATGACTATGTCCTTACAGCTGTACTAAGGGAATGGGGTCAGGAAGGGGGTATTTTTCCCTTCCCCATATTAGAGGGGAAAAAGAAGCAGTAAGAAGCCCTGCTGCTTACCATACTACTGGCACAAGTAATGGCTTAGAGTTCTAATTTTAGACAAAAGCACCCTCACATACTCCTATAAAATCCCTATTCAACTATAACCAAACTGTCACATATGTTGAGAGTACTCGGTTCTGAAAAGTAGACAGGTTTCTAAGGAGGTTAACAGTTGACTCCCACTTTTGCTCTAAAATGCCTCATCTCAATTTCCTGTCTGAAACTTTCTCCTGGTGCTGTGTAAGTCAGTCCATAAAATATGAGGTGGTTTGGTTAAGTTTCTTATCAAATGTAAGTGTAAAAATGCAAGCTACAGAAAAAATAATTGCATTTGAAGAAAACTTGCTGAAAGCCAAGTCAATTGCCCTGTCCCTCCTGGCATAATACACCTTACCAGAGGATATTACTTTGTACAGGGGTTGAGCCTGAAGCTTAAGCACTGCCTATCTGGATTTAATGCCACAAACACTTGGTTTCTTTCACTCCGAGTCAGTTAAAACTGATTTTAAACATTACACAATTTATCTCATGTTTTCATTATATTCCTCCCAGAGGCAAACTTGCCCTCAAATCACACAAATTTTAACATACTATTTACTAAATACATTGAGGGCATCGTCTCAGTGAGTCATGCTGGCTTCCCTTATTCAGGATACAATAAACACCAAACCAGACACGACAGAAGATGGGTGCTCAGAGATCTCTCTGCTACTACGTAAGACAATCAACAGCTTAAAATGGGTATGTCCAGCACTGGATGCGAGATTTGAAGTTTTGAAGTTATAAATGGCTTCACAGATATTCCTTCAAGTCACAAGCCAAATTAACATTATTAGCATCATTATTAACATGAAAACCACAACTACAGTTTTTAACTTGCCATTATGAATTGTAGAGTCCACAGCAATAAATTACTCAGTGTGTTCCAACTATAAACACTTTTATGTCCTGAACCATGGGTAAACATACTGATTTAAAAACAAATATAAAATAGAGTTATAAACATCTGAATGCTCCAGTGAAAAGTTAGCCTATAAAACACATAACAAGGATAAAAAATTTCTAATGCAATGAACAAACCTCTAATTTATCAACTTTTGCATAGATGTGGTTCATTTCCATCACCTTGTCTTTAATGAGTGGAATGGTGTCATCCAGGATCTCTGACGTATCACTTCTAATCTGCATAAAAAAAAAAAGTATCTCATGTGAGGATGAATCTTGAAGATAAACACGGCACTATTTTTTTCACATGAATATATAAAAACAATGTTATAAAGACCAGATTGGAACAATAACTTAAAGTAATCCATGAGACAACAGAAGCAACTAATAGTAGCAGACAGGACTCCCACATCAAAACTGTAACCAGATCCTTCCCTCTCCTCCCCAGATTTCCACACTACTCCTCCCAAAAGATCATCTACTTCCTATTGTGAAATACTGTAGACATGACAGATACCAATGGATTTAAAATTAAAACTGCCTCTATACCAGCTGTCATGCTTTGATTTTACTAGAGAAGAGCTAACACATACCACTTAGAAAGTGGGTTTTAGAAAGAGTACACCACTTCCAGTATCTTGCCTTCAACAGGGGCTTAGGACTAAAGTTGTCAGGAGAGCAAAAATCTTCACACAACATTATAGCACAGACATCTCAAAGAAACCTTCTGCTCCCTAGTCCCTGCCAGTTGATACAACAGTTAAGTATCCTAATACAGGAAATATTTATATACTTTTTTGGAATTCCCTACTACAACCAGGTTTGTTTCTGATATTCATAAGAGCCTGAACCTTATCTGAAATCATGCTGGTGTTGCATTAGCAAGAATTTCCTACATACATTTCCTATATAAACAACTGCCAGCACTTTGTTCAGTGGCAGTAAGATACACCTCCAAACAGAGCACTCTTGACAACGGAATGCGGAATGTACAAGACAAAAATGATGGATAAGACAAGAATTGAGAACAGCTCTATGAAGAAAAAAAATAAAAGCAAACCCAAGAAAACCTCCACCAAAACAACCAAACAGGCATTTTATTTTGTAAAACAGAGCACCAACACATTGACAAGCAAAATAAAGAGAGTCAGTTGAGCCCACTTTTATACGAGTTTTCTTTCTCAACTACAATGGACTACAGGTCTTGGATTAAACCTGTCCTGCCTACAGTTTTAATAGACATAAAGAATATAAAGGAACAAGGATCCCTTCAAATGAGATTTTTATCCCAAAGATTGGGCTAGAAGATATTCCTCCTTCAGTTTCATAGGATCTTTGAGCCAGAATGGTGAGAATCCTGAGCTGGGCCAATACTACAGGGAATTTTCTTGGCACTTTGGTATTTAATACAGAATCTCAAATAAAGCATAAATGCCTGCTATAAGTCATTTAATCCATGGACTATGCTTTATAAACTCTAATAGGTACTTTGACACTTTACAGATGACCACAATTCATTTGTGTGGTTTGTTGTTTTGTTGTGTTGGGTTTTTTTAATAAATCATGGGTTTAAAAGCTGATTATAAACTGCTATATATAAATATATGTATAAAATGATTCTCAGTAAGATTTGATAGTACTTTTATTACCAGAATGAGTGCATACAGATCAAGTGCATTTATAGTGCTATAATTGTTCTGTGATAGGAGCTCAAACAGACATATCAAAATAGTAGTAGCTTCCAATTCTAAACAAACCAACACTACCTCCTGTATTACTGGTCTCAGCACTCCATCCACCAAATACATTTATATGGACACCTCCCCCAGCAATGACATAACTGTGTACACAGACACACTCTGTTATCTTTACAGTAGGTACTTTATATCTGACAGAATGTGAACACGGACACCTGGGCACGATCCCTGTCAATGGAGTCCCATTTCTATTTCCTAATGCTAAATAAAAATACAGAATACATATATAATGCAGGAGTCAACGCAGATGAATTCCAGGTTTGTTCTATTGAATTATTTTGGGTCAATGGTAGGCACACACACCCCACCCCATTATAAAGCACATGAGAAAAACATATTGGTGAGCTGTTGGAGGCGAGGTTCTACTCAGCTAAACTGCCTCAGATTAAAATTTGAACCTGGAATTTCCAAAGATAAGGTAACAAACTTGATTGCTAATATTGGTCTCAGAAAGGACTAGAGAAAAGCCACTCTTACAGCTAAATGCTAGATAACTACTGCAAATATAAACACAACTGGGGACATAGCCAGAAAGAGGGAGACGTTGTACAGACCCGGTACAAAAACTACCAACATAACAAGGTCAGGGCAGACATAGAACAAATCTGAAACATCTTTCTTGAAGGGCAAAGGCAAATGACCAAGACACAGGAGAGTTGATCTTCCAGCAAGGAGCCTGTGATGAAAGGAAATGATATGCAAATACAATTCAAGAAAAGTCATTCTGCAGCAGTCTGCAGAACCACAGCGACAGAGGAGTTCAAGAAGAGTCAGCATATGACAAAGGGAAATGATTCTCTTCGTACAGCAACCTCTCGTAAGCCAGAGAAAGCAGGACTGGTCTGAAACCCCACATTATAAATCAAGATTTATTTCCCCTTGTGCAATATATTTTACTTTATCCTACTGAAGATTTAGCCAACTGCTCAGCAAAAGCACCAGAGCTCAGCAGTCCAAGGGAAAAAGCCTTACTAGATTTTACCATGCTGTTTGAAGGAGGGGTTTATATTAAGATATTATTTTATATTATTATTAATATTAATTTTCAGTCTTTGATCCCATATGTTAACACAGAGTAACATAAATGGTTCACAAGTGAAAGTAACCACTGTAAACCAAACAGCTCAGTGGCCATATATTACTCAAAAAAGACAGAGGCAACATTTTGCTGTATTTCTAAATAAACACAGCAGAAGTTTGATGCCAGTT
>JANHFX010027266.1:0-31962 GCA_027560015.1 Chloroceryle amazona
GGCCCAGCCGCGGCGCCCCGGCGCAGTACGTGTAGCTCCGGAGGGCATCGCGCCCCGGTGCGGGCAGCCTCCGCCGCGGCCCTGAGCTCTCCGGTGCCCCTCCCTCGGGCACCCTCTGCCAAAGGGTTGCGCGGCCGGGGGTTCGTACCCGGGCTGTTTCAGGGGGCAGCGGGTGAAAAATTGGTAACGGCCTTAGAAAGCCACCGCTTCCCGGAGGGAGGCCTGTCGCCTCAAGTCTCCAGACTGGCAGCCCGCTCCTGTCCGCACGGCGGGCGGGGGGGTTACATCGTGACCCGGGCACCCCTTCGGTTCCGGGAGCCCTGCCGCCGCCGGAGAGCTGGTGAAGCACCCCGGGGGATTAAGAGTCGGAAACCTGTTGTCTCCTCAGATGCATCACTGCAAGAGGTACCGGTCCCCGGAGCAGGAGAGCTACCTGGGGCACCGGTGGAAGAGGAAGAGGTCTCGCAGCAGAGACTGCTACGAGGGGAGGCTGCGATACCCACCCCGGAGGGATTTTTCCAGGAGATCTCGATCGAGGAGGTAGGAGCGGGTTTGGCAGCAGGGAGCGAGTGGGGCTGGTTATCTAATAAACCCTTGTCCTTGATTTCGAGCGCATTTCAGAGCAAGTGCCGAGAAGTGGACGCTTTCATTTCCTGACTGCAGATCAGCTTTAAACCTGTAAATCCCAGGGCTGGAAGTAAAGGGCTTGATTGTGTGCATGTGTCACTCCCCTTACACATTTCTGCCTCTGCATCTACCTAAAAGTTCTTCCCAAAGCAACATCTTTAATGAGGGAGAAAGGCCTGCCCTGGAATTGTGTTTCCCGCTTCAGACATTAAAGGCTTTCCCTCCAGTCAACCTGCTTCCTTCTGAAAGTCTTACAGACCAGATTTAAAGTAACAATACCCTCACCTATGCTGTCAGAAAGGATCTGAGCATGCTAACTGATATTTCCTGCTTCAGCTCTGGATTTTACCTTTGATCCTCTCTTTGTTCAGCATTTCCACAAGAACAATTAGGTGCTGGAAGCGGGGTGGTAAGGCCTCTGATCACAGGAGCCGCAGCGAGACTTCTGGAATAGAG
The DNA here is from genome assembly GCA_027560015.1 of Chloroceryle amazona. Classification (NCBI taxonomy): domain Eukaryota; kingdom Metazoa; phylum Chordata; class Aves; order Coraciiformes; family Cerylidae; genus Chloroceryle; species Chloroceryle amazona. The sequence continues at coordinate 1,084 of JANHFX010027266.1, forward strand.
GTGGGAGCCGCATGTTGACATGTCACGGTGTGTGGCCAAAATAGGCTGGCTGTCCTGGCTGCTTCGTGGTACTGTGAGCCGGTGCGGTTCCACTGGTTGAACAGGACAGGTGCAGCCAGAAGGGATCTGAGATCACCTTTAAAATGTTCTACAGGGTAATTTCTCTTCCGAGTCTGGCTTTTGTCTCCTTGAAGGAAGCAGATTTTGAAATACAGCTGATGCACATGATGGCCTTTCCCAGTGTTTCATCTGATGGGTTATATGGATGGATTTGGGTGAAACCAGGTGTCACGGTTTAGGGTTAGGGTGGCCCCTTAGACCTATAACTGATGCTTTCTGTTAACCCCCCTCCCTCCCCAAAGGGGAAGAGAAAGGGAATAAGGGAGAGAGACCTAGTGATTAGAAAAGGAAACTAGAACAGCTTGAATGAAAATGAAAGTAATAATAATAGAATATGTACAAATATATACCAAACCAGTATGGAACCCAACCCCCTGCTGGTAATTACATCACCGCCACCACTGATGCTGTGGAGCAGGCACTGGGGGAGTCCCAACCTGGGCCGCGCAGCAGACGGGAGCTGTGTTCAGGAGCTGGATTCTGGTACCGGATTCAGGAACACAGCCATTGGGATCCAAGGCAGAACGGACAGAGTCCTCCTTGGATGTTCCGGGGAAGCAGTCCAAGAGGGGAGAAGAGCCTGGGGAAAAGCCCAATAGACCCTTCAGATCATTCTGCATTGTACCAAATATGACGTATATGGGGTGGAATATCTCGCTGGTCAGTTTGGGGTCATCTGCCCTGTTGGCTCCTCCCTGCAGGTGCAGCCTTTCACTTTCTGCATTCCACAGTGTGGTACACAAGATCCAGCCGTGGCCTTGGTCTGCACACCAGTCCTTGGTAGTAACTCTAAGCATGGGGTGTTATCAGTGCTGGCAGCAGACACTGTGGGAACAGGCTGCTGACTTCAGACAGCACAGTTAGTTACAAGGACTGAGATTAAAAGTAAAATCACTGAACAGAATTAGTTCTGTTTTCAGTCGAACCAGGACACCAGGCATTTGCCAGGTGAAAACCCTTCTCTCCCCTCTAGTCTTGGACTGTGAGCCTCTCATGGCTTCACCAGTCTCCTCTGTATTTTAGGCTATCATCTCTGAATCTTCTGTGTCTTAAAAGTACACACCTGAGCTTCAAAAAGGTGTGTTTGGAGCTGAGTGTGTTGGAATGGAGCTGTGGGGTTTTTTTTGTGTTTTGGATAATTCAGCAGTGACCTAGAGCCTGGCAAGCAGCTGGAAATTTTACTCTCAACCTAAGATGAGATGAACCATCACACACATATCCTGTTAAGCTGTTGGCAAGAGTGCTAATTGGTTCCAAAACAAGAGAGACTCAAATGACAAAAGTTCCCATTGCAGGCCTGAAGTAGCTGCAGTGAGGTCTTGGTGGGCGATGCAACTGCCCCCAGTGGCAATTCTGATCTGTCTGTCCAACTGTTGCTAATGACCTGTTGAGCTGGGGTGTGTGTGTTGTATGTACACTGAGGGCTTGGTGTTCAGGGGACTCAGTCCTCCCTGGGGTGACAACTAGAGCACTCCAGCTGGCTTAGTTTCTCCATTGCTTAAGAACCTTCCTGGGGGAGGAGAAACTGTTAGAAAAACACTGGCGTATGGTGGCAGAGGTGGCTCAGATCAAGCCTCCAGTGGGTGGTTTCTCCCAGATCCTTGAAACATGGGAGCACCACACTATTTTCTCTTGGAAACATTCTTTTCCTTCAGAAGCGGTCAGTGTTTGAGTTGCAGTGGGGGTGGTTTGAGGCTCAGCCGCTGGCTGCTGTTTCCCTGCCAGGAGCAAGAGCACTTAGCTTCAGCAGGACTCAGCCTTTGGTGCTTTTCCAGGCTTATAAACCTGTCCTTGTTTGTGCTCCAGCCATGACAGGATGCCTTATCACCGGAGGTACAGACGGGACAGCGACACCTACAGATTCGAAGACCGCAGCCCATCTTTTGGGGAGGACTATTACTCGACCCGCTCGCGAAACTGGCGGCGATCCCGAGGCCGAGAGCAGCACCGTCTGAAGAAGTATCCGCATTACTGCCGGAAACGCAGGACCAGGTCTTGTAGCAGTGCCTCCTCGGTGAGTAGCATCCAGAATGAGCTCAGGATGGGTCAGGGTTTTAACCGTTCTTACCCCCGTTCAGCTCTGAACACTCTGGGTGAGTAACTCTAATCCCCCACTTTTTTTTTTTTTTTTTTTTGGTGTTTGTTTTCATTACGTGGAATGTGTAAGTCTAAAATCCGTGTCTTGTTATGCGGGAAGTGTTTGTAGCTATTGTTTTTTATCAGTCCAATCCCCTTAGCCTTAATATGTGAGGAAACTAAGCTGTAGTCTTTATGGACGGGTTGAGGGATCAGGGAAGGCTTCTAATGGCACACACATGACAGGCTGACAAGGGCAAGCCTTGGCCATGGGCCAGCCTGGCTGCTGGGGATCGGGCACTGGTCAGGTTTATACAGAGCCAGGGCTCCGCTCCTGTGTATGGCTGCTCTCCGGGGGGTATGGGGATGCAGCAGTGGTGGGGAGTGCTCCTGCAGAGGCATCTCTGTTTAATTTTTGTGCCAGGATCCTGTGGGATCAGTCATCTGGAGCAGGTTCTCCCCTGGGGTTATTAACCCCTGTCCTGTTGCACTTAGAGAAAGGCTTCCACCTCCTGAGGATATGCACATGTCCTCTTTGCCCAGTTCCACACAAGTGTCCTTCAGCTCCTCTGAAAACAATCCTGTTATCCACCCCAAAGTGTAGAATTCCTCTTGAGGTTTAACAAGAAATATTTGGCACTGAGTGGGGAGGCTGGTCCCAGGACCAGGAATACCCTGCACATGTGGTAAGGTATCAGACCAGATGTCTCTGCTTCACTGCTGCTCTCCTGTCAAGAACGTTTCCATCTCTCACGTTTGTTGCATTTAAATGTTACTACATCTAAATGACTTAAGTCCTGATCCCTGCAGTTATTAGTGGATATCTGCATGGCTGGGAACTTCTGATGGTCTGTTGCTTTCCTCCTTTTATTTCTTTCCAATTGACCTTTTGAGTTTTAGAGCGAGCCAGGGTTAGGCCAAGAATGCTCCAGTGCGGTTCGCGTGTGCGCGTGTGATGGTAATGGTGTGGAGGTTTGGGCTGGCGTGAGCTGAAGCCATGGAAGCCTCACAGCTGTCTCAACTGTGCTCTCTACCTTCTCCTCCACTTACCTTTTTGGGGCTTGATGGTAGCTCAGACTAGCTGGGGGGCGAGGGGCACTGAAGTGAAACATGTTAGAAGCTCGGGTGTGGAAATGCAGGGCTTTGTATTAATTTCTTTGGCTGTAGAGATTGTAAGTATTGGTAAGGCTGAATAGCAAAAGGTGAGGAACTAAGGCAGATTGCTTTGTGGAACCTGGCTCCTCTCAGGAACGTTCGGCTGGTTTTCCAGTAGAAGCCAGCAGTAGCAGGGCTGAACGTGGCCTCCTACCTTCAGGGGATGCCTGAAATGGAGTGAAATGCTCTCTTGGGGATCACTTTTAACTCCCCTTCCTAAAGTTTTCCCAGGCTGAAAATTGCATCCCAAGGCCAATGCACAACACCAGGTCTGTTTGCAGCCAGTCAGATGTGTGGATTTAGGGTCAGCGCAGTAGCTGGTTCTGTCAAGAAGGGAGGGGCTGGTTTGCAGCCAGGGCAGGCCTGGTGATCTATTAACTGAGGTACCAAAGAGCAGGTTACCCAGAGGGACAGCTGCTACTCTGGCTTCTACTGGACAGCTTGTCCAAACTGACAGCTTCATCATGCTTGCCAGCGGAGAAAATGACATTCTTCTGGCAAAGCCCTTCTTCTTCTCATGCCTCTGGCAGCATCCTCTGGTGCTGCAGGGGAAGCTGCTCCTCTGTGGGGAATGGTGGTGCCATGCCAAAGCCACCTTAGCCCTGGAGCTCCTCAGCTGCTGCTTCTCTCCCAAGAAGAGGGGGGCACGTTCCTGCCTACGAGGCGGCAGCTAATGGGAGCATTTTCTTTACATACCTGTAGCTGTTGATGACTTTTCTGTTTTGAAGTTAGTTTGTGTCTTGACGTGTCCCTTGCAATATCCCTATCGTTATATATGCTGTGTGCCTTATGAAATGCTGGGATCTGGAAAATCCATCCACCGACGCACCGTCACCTCCACCTTTGAATGACAACCCAATGCTGCCGCTCGGTCGTATGCCGTTTCGGGGGGCGGTGTGTACAGAGAAGCCAACAGAGCAGTAAGCGCAGCAGGAGCGTGGAAGATGACAAGGAAGGTCACCTGGTGTGCAGGATCGGCGATTGGCTTCAAGAGCGATGTACAGCCACCTTTCGTAAAACTTTACCTCTCTACTTTCTATCCCCATGTTAGACGAGATCTCTTGTATTGTACTGGAGGGGTCTCTAGTGTTTTATTGCTTATAAATGGACTGAGCAGTAAATTGCCTGAGGCAGACAATACACACTTGAGTTTTAAAGAGCGTAGCAGTGACAGACATTTTTTGCTTTGACAATTTACTCATGTGAAATTGCAGGACCTCAGCTCTTGCCAAGCCTCTGAAGTTCACATCCACTTCTGTTTTCTCTCCTAGATGAAATTGTCGGCAGCCTTGGTGAAGGCACTTTTGGCAAAGTGGTGGAGTGCGTGGACCATGCCAGGTGGGCATCTTTCCCCCCAGGTAATTCACTCATCTGTCCCTTGTGCAGCAAGCCCAGATGTGCAGCAGGATTAACACTGCCACTTCTGCCTGGGACTCTGCAGGACCAAACTCCTGCCACCTTCCATTTGTCACTGTGGTCAAAGTTACTTTTATAGCAAGTGGAAAGGGGCTGGGCTCAGACCTCAGCCATCCGTCCATCACCCCGAGTTTGTAGGCCAGTGTGTTAAGGGAAGTAGGGGAGTTTTCTCCCTGGCTGAGGCCTTTTGCACAGGCAGTGAGTGGCCAGGCAGTGGGGACAAGTGACCTCTTAATCTGACAGGGTACTTCTCTGTTATTATTTTCAACCTCTCCTGTGATTTCACTTGACCCCTGTCTGACTCATGAGTCTTGGGGTCAGCTTAGTATAGGAGCTGCTGGGGTCTCCTGCCTCCTCAGAAACTTCTTGGGCACAGCTGGAGAAGGGAGGAAGCTGCTGGATGGAGGGCTCTGTAGGACACGGTGTGTTTGCAGAGCTGCTCACACCTCTGTCTGGAGCATTACCCAACAACAACCTTTCTATTCCAATTAACTACTGGTCCAGCAGCATAAACCTTTTGACAACTTTTTTTTTTTTTAACACCTGAAACCGTGACTGGAGTAACTGGGATGTGCCCTTGCTCTGTGGCCTGAGGACATGTGTATGTGGGCTTTTTCTCTGACTTGGTCTCTCTTCCCTTACAGAGGCAAATCTCAGGTGGCACTGAAAATCATAAAAAATGTTGGCAAGTACCGAGAAGCAGCCAGGCTGGAAATTAATGTCCTGAAGAAAATCAAAGAGAAAGACAAGGAGAACAAATTGTAAGTTCCTACAAGACTCCTGGGTAGTCAGTACAGACAAATTGGTCTGCTTGAGCGATAGCCAGAGAAACGTGAGGCTAGGGATGGGAATACAGGGGAATACAGGGGAAAACCTCTCATTCCTTTGTATTTTGGAAGAAGAGACTCTATCTCTAGTTCTGCCAAACTTAAAACTCTTAACAGTTGATGTGCTGAGTCATAGTGAGGAAAAATGAGCCAGAACTTCAAAATCAACAAGGTGCTGCCTTGTCCCACTGGAATTGGAGGTGACTCGCTAAAGGTGGTGGAGCAGAGTGGAGAGGTGGTGTCTCTGCCGCACCCTAAGGGATTACTGTGCTTCTGAGGCAGCTGGCTTATTGCTTCTGCTCACCAACTGCTTCTGCTCACCAACCACTTCTGAAGCAGCCAGGAACAGGGAAAGTGACTGTTCTGTGGAGCCCCTGAATGACAGTTAATCTTTCCATCTTTATCTCTGTACAGCTTGTGCGTCCTGATGTCAGACTGGTTCAACTTCCATGGTCACATGTGCATCGCCTTTGAGCTTCTGGGCAAGAACACGTTTGAGTTCCTGAAGGAGAACAACTTCCAGCCGTACCCTCTCCCTCAGATCCGGCACATGGCCTATCAGCTCTGCCATGCCTTGAGGTGTAAGTCACGCAGTGCTGGGCTTACTGGGAGATGATGTCTCATGAGAATAGGTTGTGAGGGAGCTGAGGAGGTGACTAGGAGCTTGGATGGGCAGAGTTGTCCAGGTGCTTCAGTGTGTGGTTCTTACGTATGTTTTTTTTCTCTCTCCTCTTTGCCACATGTGCAGTTTTACATGACAACCAGCTGACTCACACAGACCTCAAGCCAGAGAACATCTTGTTTGTCAACTCAGATTTTGACACACTGTACAATGAGAAAAAGGTGGGTTATGTCCAAAAGGGAAGTGAACAGATCAGCAATAACCAGCCTTTCCCTCCCTGCAGAAATTGGTTCTTCCCTGTTCTGTACTTGCCCCACAGGGCCTTAAACAAAGTTTGTTTAGTGGGAACAAATGGAAAGCTGGGACTGTTCGTTCTCCCATGTCTTCTAAAAGCCTCAAGGCTGCTTCAGTGTCTCCAGCACATGAAGTGAAGTGTTCAGTGGCTTTCCATAATGCCAACTTGTGATAAAAAGAGCTCAGAGCTTCCCAGTTACAATCCTTCTGATGAGTAGTGCAGCCATGGCAGTTCTGGGGTCACTGGGCTCCTCAAAGCCTAGCTTGATTCTGAACCAGCTGCTAGAAGTACTGAGGACTTCTTTTTTGCTTGCAGAGCTGCGAGGAGAAGTCCATTCGGAACACGAGCATCCGTGTGGCAGATTTTGGGAGCGCCACCTTTGATCATGAGCATCACACCACCATTGTGGCCACCCGGCACTACCGTCCACCAGAAGTGATTCTGGGTAAGCGCTGCTGGCATTTCAGGAGTCTCAGGTGGGTGGAGGTGGAGTGATTATCCCAGGGATGCTGTCTAGACGAAGAGCAGCTTGAGTGCACAGCGGTTGATCTGGGGGAGGCTGGGCAGTCCTCGGGCCAGCCTGAAGCACTGGAAAGCACACAGATGACTTCTAGGTCTATGTGCATGGAATCCCTGCAGCTTCAGCCCAGAACTACTCGGAATCTGGTGGGACATGTTGAGAGGGCAGAGTTAACTCGATTCTCATTGCAGAGCTGGGCTGGGCGCAGCCATGTGATGTCTGGAGTACTGGCTGCATTCTGTTTGAGTACTACCGCGGCTTCACGCTCTTCCAGGTACGATTCTTGCAAGAGCTGTTGTACCCTGAGAATCCTTAATGTCTGAAGGGAAGGGAAACACAGATCAGCAACTAAAAATCAGAAGCTGAGTTTAAAAATAAGGCCAGGAAAACTCACAGTTGGAAGGACAAGGTTCTGATCAGTCACTCCTGGTTTCTTCACTGTGTCTGTGAAGAACAGAAACACAAAGAGAGGAAGCAGAGGTGGGGAGGACCCACATAATTACTGATGGAGGCTGGTCTCTTCTTCCCTGCACTTGCAGAGGGGACAGACCTTTGGCTATCACATCCAAGTTCTGAATTAATGCACCACTGCTCTTTTCCTTTGCAGACCCACGAGAATCGTGAGCATCTTGTCATGATGGAAAAAATCCTTGGGCCGATTCCATCTCACATGATCCACAAAACTCGGTAAGAACCCCTTCCAGAACTCAGACGGTCCAGTTGCACCTTTATGAATGTAACTGTGGGAGGCGTCCTGGAAGTATTGAGCCAGGAGTAGCCTTCCTCAACACCAACCTTTCCTTCACAGGAAGCAGAAATATTTCCATAATGGGAACCTGGTATGGGATGAGAACACATCTGATGGGAGATATGTCCAAGAGAACTGCAAGCCCCTGCGGGTAGGTGCTGGCAGAGGCCGAGCTGTGGGGTTTAGGGATGGGAATTTCCCTTTCACAGAGACCCAAACTCTGAAGAACAGAAGTTTATTGGGCTGGCTGAAGCAGGAAAGGTTCAGTCCCTACCCTACCAGAGTATTACACCCCTCTCTCCGCCCCTGCCCTTCTCTTTCAGACGTACATGCTGCATGACTCGCTGGAGCACGCACAGCTCTTTGATTTGATGAGGAGGATGTTGGAATTCGACCCTTTGCGGAGGATCACATTCTCAGAAGCCCTCCTGCATCCCTTTTTCGCTGGCCTGTCTGCAGAGGAAAGGATGTTATGTGGGCGAGGCACCAGCCGGGACCTGAGCAGATGACAGCTGGGGAGGGTGGGATACCTGCTGGATTTGTACATATGGGATCGGTCTGGCCTCTGCGGTTCAGCCCCACATGCTCTCAGAGTTCAGAAGGGCTGGGGTGCTGTGACAAGGACCCTGGGGAGGGGAAGAAAAGCTACATCAGAAAGCACAGATTTGTCTATTTATATGTTGTAAAGTTAAAATAAAGTGTTTCTTATTGTTTGCTACTTCCCTTGTAGGAAAGTGTAGGGTTCTTTTGCTCCCAGCTTTGCCTTTTCTGCAAAGGAAGGCGGAGGTGTTGAAAAATTAACTGGAAACTAAGCATCAGGAATCTTTGTTTCACTGGAGAGCAAAAAGTGAGGGTGAGGGGACAGAACTCTCCCTGCCCTTGCTCCAGCTGTGGTGTCAGGCTCTAGAACAACAGCGGACAAATAAATAACTGCACACGCATAGCACACGTGAATAGTTGCACTTTATTCCAGGGCAACCCCCAGTAGCGGCAGGAATTAGTCATTACAAACATCAGGTCACACATGGAATATCAAGCAGTGACATAGTGCAGTGATCTTCACACATCAGTGACCAGAGCAGCAGTTGTGGGCCACTCCTCTGATGGTGGTTATGGTTGGGGGTAGAAACTAATCTCCAACACGGCTAGAAAAAGTGTTCCAGTCTTTCAGTTAACTCTGGCAATGTTGGGGGAAGGGGGAGAGGAAGGAACCTGGTCCCTCTTGGGGTCTCCCAAGTGCTTCAGAAGATCACACCTGCACTTAAGATGCATTTCAGATCGGTGAGGCTGGTACTTCCTCTGTAGTGGAGGGAAAGCAGCCCAATCCCCTCAGCGAGCACGCAGGGAAGGTTCACTGTGCCAAACAGCCCCGAGCTGCCTGCTGAGCCCTGAACACTGCACTGGTAGGGGCTGGGTGTCCCTTACGTGAGGGCTTGTACACTCCTGTGCAACACTGCTCACTTGAATTGTTTAGGGTTGGGGTTTTTTTTTTTTGCTTAAATGTCTTATTGCTACCCAGGGCCTTGGTACTTCCTGGAGCTACACAGCAGCACCTCCAGGCCTGATCCCTGCCAAAAAGCACCTTTACCTGGTTCAGTTGCCCCTCTGGGCATGTAACCTTAGCCATTGGCAAAGGCAGAAGGTGACTCTGCAATGACACCTTGAATATTTCTGCACCATTCCTGCTTGGTGCGTACAATCTACAGGTGAACAAACCAACCCAGAAGGGAAAGCCTGCAGCCTGGCTCAAGGAGAGCAGAAGTTCTCAGAGCGAGTGTTGTGAGAGAGGGAAGTTAAAAGGGCCTAAAGCTAACCCTGTGTGACAGCACCAGCCACCTTTTTAACCCAGCCGCTGCTTATCTGCTTGGCTCGGGATTCAGGTGAAGCTTAAACAGCCCAAGAAATAGGCAGGGGGAAGCTGCATTGCTATCCCTGCCTGGTGCGGCCCAGTCAGAACCACAGCTTGGCGAGTGAGTCCTAAGAAGCCGCAGTGCCGTCCAGCCCTTGGCAGGGAGAGCTCAGGAGAGCCCAGCATCCAGCCACATCCTGCTGAGGTAGATGCACAAGGTGCAGGCGGTTTGGCCAAGGAAGAGGCCTTAAGATGGCTGGGTGGGGGGAGCCCAGCACTCAGCAGCCTCCTGTCCTACAGGCCGGTCCTTTCCCATCACTTCGAGGCAATATTGTTTCCTCCTTTTCGACTGGGGAAGTCTCTTCCCTCCTCCTTTGCTACACTCAGCCTTTGCTCTAAGCAGATGAAAGGCAAATGCAAGCGCCTGAACTGTGAATTCTCACCCCTGGGAGCACCAAGTGAGGTTTGCCAAGTGGGACTCAAACCTGCTCAGAGCAGCTACAGCAGAAGGTGCCCATTTCCACATATCCTTGCACTTCAGCCTCAGAAGAGATCCAACTCCCCTGGAAAAAAAAAGGCCTCATTTGAACCTCTGGAACTTTGGCAGCTTCCAGAAGAGGGTCTGTGCAAGGCTTAGGGACCTGCAGGAGCTCTGGGGACAGAGAAGGTACCAGAAGAGCAGCCCACACTCAAGGCGCTGCCATCTTATGCAGGCAAACAGGACAAACATAGGCTGAGGACCCAAGTCCTGCTTCAAATTGGTTCTCAGCACGTGGGTGCATGCACACAAGGCCACCCTACATGCAGGGAATGAGTGGATCCACGACCTACTTCCCAAACTGCACTGAGTGTAGGAGGGATACTGGAAGCATTGGGGAAACTTAGTCAAACATCACCTGCACCGTAAACAAACTCCATGTGACACTGCCCTGCTTCACTATTGCTTTCCCTGATCCAGCCACTCGCTGCCCCAGAAAGAAAAAAAAAGAATAACCACAGCACAACTATCCTGGAAAAGTTATTTTCCAAAAGACTCCTTCAGAGCTGGGCCTCACCCACTAAGCAAACAAACAAAAAGCCAACAGAGGATATAAGTGAAGCATGGCCTAGACAAGGACATTGGGGTTCCCAGAGCACGTGCAACCTGAGAGCTCCTGGCTCTTGACACAAGCTTTCTGAGAAGGGAACACTCTCCTTGAGGGTCCAGGAGGGAGAGTGAGCTACAATCGCCTGCAGGAACCAAAAACAGGGGAGGGGGGAGTCCAAAATAACAAAAGAATGAAAACAGAAACAACCCTCCCAATCCTGGAACGACTGCAACAGAAGGTATTCCTACCCAATCACAGGGGGCAGTTTCCACCAGGACGCTCTTGTGGGGCATATCTGCCCAGCAGGACAGACACACATCTCAAATTTCCAACCCACCCGTCACTTGTACCACCTCCACGTACACCTCCTCGTTACACAGCCTCCCAGATGGGCCCTGGCACCAGCAGCTGCCTTCGCCAAGGACAGACTCCATCTTCCTGCACACTCCTTCATACCATGGCACAAGAGAATGAAAACGGCTTTGCAGGAACATTTGCTTCCTTGTTTTTTTTTTATCTCATTTGTTTCATTTGATGATTATTCTTTTGTAGCTTGTTTAGGGGGGGGGAGTTTTGTGGTATTTTTTAGTTTGTTTGTTTTGTTTTTTTTTTTAAATACACAACATTTCTTCTGGAAGGGAAACTCTCCAGAACCTCACATCCTTAAGGCGTCACGAGTTTACTAGTCAGGATCCACTGGACAGCTTCTTTGACAGATCTTCTCCTCCTCCTCTCTTCTCTCTCTTCAAAGCCATGTGGTTGGCTGGGCTCTAAGTGGAGTGCAGGGGGATGACGAATTTGCAGCCAAAGGGTGAGTGGTAGTTTATCCCCACCTCCTGAAAGACTTTCTGGGGAATGCCAATGTCACAGAGGTATACACGTCCTGCCCTCTCGCCCAGGGGCAGAGGCAGGCCCAAGGCCAGCGACCACTTGGCATCAATGCCCTGCTCCATTTCATTTATCGGAGGGTCTATGCTGAGGACAGGTGCCCGGTTCTGGTTGGCCCAGTCCACAACTGCTTTGTACCAAGGCTGATCTCGCAAAAAGGCATTTTCGTGACAATCCAGGCAGTTGATCACTAGGTCAACAGGGGTGTCAGGGAGATCTGAAAGAAACACAGACACCGTTGAGTGCCAAGGACCAACTTGAAGCCACAAACTAAGGCTCAGGGTTTTCCTTCCTCACACTGCCAGCACACTTTTCATTTGTCACAGCCTCACTGTGTACAGTCCAGCCTTACCTGCTCTTACTGCCGTCTGTCCACAAAAGACACCAACACTGATAGTTAAAAGCATTTTAGCACTCTGGAAAACATTCACAGATTCTCCAGTACCAAATCTCATCAAGTAGTCAGCACTGCAGCAGCCCCAGATGCCACCACTGAGCTGGCTCAGCAGTGTGGGCAGCCCAGGGGAGCACTGCTGCTTTCTCGCCAGTAGAAAAGGACTGGTTTCTATACCACAAGCTGAAAAAAAGGCTGGTTTCCTGGAACTCACCAACCACGTCTGCTATAGAAAAGCAGCTTGTGCACTGCCCTGCTGCCTGTTCCATTGGTCTTGCTGCCCTCGCCTGCTCTGTAGCACATCTGCTGCATTCCCCTTCCCGGAGGGACCATGACCCCCTTGTCCAAGATCTTTCGTCGACTTTTCTAAGAGGCAAGGAGCACAGCCCTCACCCTGCTGCAGCACAAAAGACAGAATTGTCCTAATTCCCACATTTAGGAAGGTTTTTTTCAACTTCCAAAGGAGTTTAAATGAACCAGATTTGAAAATACTGCTGGAAGAAGAAACAGAAGCCATCTCTCATAGAATCATTTTAGTCTGGAAAAGACCTTTAAGCTCATTGAGTCCAACCGTTCACCCAGCACTACCAGGTCACCACTAAACCCTGGCCCTCAACACCACATCTCCATGGCTTGGAAACCCCTCCAGGGATGGGGACTCCACCAGTGCCCTGGGCAACCTGGGCCAGGCCTTGACAACCCTTGCAGCGAAGAAATTGTTCCTCAGGTCCAACTTAAACCTCCCCTGGCACAACTTGAGGCTGTTTCCTCTTGTCCTGGTGCTTGTCCTTTAGTCAAATGGACTGACCCCACCCGGCTCCAGCCTCCTGTCAGGGAGTTGTGGAGAGCAAGAAGGTCTCCCCTGAGCCTCCTTTTCTCCAGGCTGAACAACCCCAGGTCCCACAGCCACTTTCCACAAGACTTGTGCTCTGGAAGAGGGAGCATCAGTTTATTCTAGGACATTCTAAGAGACCTGGACATTGACAGCTGCCAGGACTAGCTCAGTAAAGCTGTTGGCTTGGTTGGAAGCAGCAGTTGGATGCTCATTTACTTGTAGTTTCGATGTGCTGAATAAAGCAGGCCCTTATCCTAAGTGAATAGCTGGTCTGACTCACATCCAGACGGCAGCTCTTCTGTATTTGTTCACACAGGAAACATCTGCACCAGCACAACTAGCCCACTGTTGAAGCTCTCTGCTGTTCCACCAGCCACCTGCCTGTGGCAGTGCCACTAGATGGTGCCACTGAACTGGGCAAGCCCCGGGTCTGAGGGTGGCAGAGCAGATCACTCCTCAGTCACTTACCCTTGACGCTGGAGACCTGCTGCCCTTGCGTCTTACTGAAAAGGTTCAGCTCATTGGTGATGGATTCCAGCATCTTGACAAAGTTGGGGAGGAAAAGAATGACGTGGACATCATGGTTGGAGAGATGCCGTCCGCAGCTGATTCCCTGGGCCCCCTTCACATGGGGGCCACACAGCAGGGCTACCGTGGGCCGCTGATGCACGTTCTTTGGGTTCAGCCTAAAGCACAGACAAAAGACTGTAAATGAACCCTAGAATCTCTTAGCTTGCAAGAGAAAATTAAAAAACAAAACGAAAACAAAAAAAACCCAGCCAAATGCAAATTGACAGGTGTTTTGCAAATCTTCCGTCAACTCTGAAAAAGGAACCCACATCCTTTTGTAGCACAGACACCCAAGAGCTGCTCTGCTTGCAGGTTCCCTTCCAGGCTTTCTTGCACTCACAGCAGAGAGCACAAGGTCCCCGTCTATGCTGGCCCATCACAAAGCCAACTTGTGCTTTCAAAGCAAGCCTGAGAGTTGGGGTTTTTTTTAACCTTCTTTTTAGAAGGGCTTTTTCTCTGCTCCTCTGTTGTTACTACAAAGCTAATGATACAAACTTAAAAATATAGGGGGACTTACCCCATCAGTGGAGCCATGGTTAAAAAAAAAAAAAAAAAAGAAAAGAAAAATAGTTTCTGCACCCTAAGCCTCAGCAACTGGGAAATGAAGGTAATTTATTTAAATGGCCTGCAAACCATCGAGGGTGGCTTACAGTAGGTTTTTCAGCTGCCTGGTATGTCATTACTTAATAAAGTCAGGTCCTGGTGAGACCTCCTCCCGCTTCAGGAGCTTGAGCCTCATGCTGGTCTTGACGATTCTTTGGCAACAGGCTGATACAGAAGCTAGGGAAGGGCGTTTTACCTGTTGGGTCCCCCGAGGAGGCTCAGGGCCATCTGACTGGCGCACACTCCTGTCATCTCCAGTCTCCGCTCCAGAGTCAGCCCATGCTTCTCAGCGACTGAGAGCAGCTTTTTGTGAAGCTCGTAAGACACGCTTGGAACAACCAGCCCGGAGTCTAGGGTGCAGAAAGAGGGGCGGGAAGGAGACACAAATGGGTATAAATCAGTCACTTTTCCAGAAAGCTGCAGACTAGTAAAGCTTTAGATAACAGTGCTTAAAAGTAATGACAGTGGAAAGGCTCTTTAGCTGTTACCAAAGGTCTGCTTAACCCAGAAACCAGGTTCCTTCTGAGACCATCAAATGAATCCAAATTAGCACATCAGAGTCAGCTGAGTGAAGCAGAGACAGCTAAACACGACTGCTGAGCTTGAAATAATATGTTCCAAACAAAATTCAGCAAGCAGCTGGAAATTTTAGCAACTTGAGGAAGCCTTTTTGACTTACAGATTGAATATCAAGTTCGTTCTTAATGGTCTCCAGGCCACCAGTGCTTAAACCCATAGATAGAAGTGTTCCTAACCACTGGGAAAGTCAGAAGAGAAGCTGTGACCCGTATTTCCCACCAGAAAAAGCCTGGATTCATTATGCCTCCTGAAATCAGTGACAAGCCCCAAACTTCCAGCCCCTAGCCCAACTATCCCAGCAAAAGCAGACAAGGTGGATGTCCTCCCAACCTGAACTATGCTGTGCCGTACCAGAAGGGCTGGCTTCAGACACCAAACCTGAGTCATGATACAATGGAAAATCAGATGGTTTTGACAGCTTGGTCTGCGAGCTAGAAAACGCTCCAGCCCGTGGATCAGTGAAAAACAAAAAAGAGGTTTTGTTACACGCCGAGAACAGCGCCTGCAGAAGGCACCAGTACAATTCTTCCCACTCACTTCTACAGTGAGCTCGCCTGGAATCAGCAGAGAGGAGAAACACAAACCCAAAGAACTGTTCTGGACATTTCTTTATATTTTTCTTCTCTGAGCAGGCAAAGCTTGCCCTGACTGCACAGAAATATACCCTGCAATAACATCTGTAAACTCGCCTGGAAATAAATACGGCTCACCTATGTGAGCTATTCATCCACTGAAACACCCTCCTGTGAGGCCTGGATGGTCTTAACTGTCTCCTAGCTAAGGAGCAGCACAGCTTAATTCCCTCCACAGATGAGATGGCCACAGCTACCAGGAAAGGAAGCTCTCAGCTCCTTCTGTTCACATTGTTCCTAAGCTCTGCTCCCAGCTAAACAAGCTTATCCCAACAGAGGTTGGCTCAGTAAGGTGAATTTACTCTTATTTCCTCCTCTGGGACAGGCAGAGGAAGAATGCAGGACTTGGGCAACAGAACAAAATGGTCCAGGACTCCCATTAGCTGCTCTGCCTCTGAACATGGGGTGACAGCAGCCACCTGGGCGCTGATCGCAGCCCAGCAGGGCTCAGACCACCTGCATTAACTGGAGAGAGTCGTGGGAACATGACATGGCCCAGTGAAAATGCTCTGCAGCAAGGAGAGCTCAAAGTGGAACAGCCATGGCATAGACATCCACTCAGAAAGGAAACCTGACTGTTACTTGTGAGCTCAGGCTCTTTTGCAGTGGAAAGAACATAAAACAGTGGAACAGCTCTTTTGCAGTGGAAAGAACATAACAAGAACTGGTTATAAAAAGTAAACGCCACATTCAAATGAGAAAAGCAGCAGGTATTTTAATGGGGAGGAATCATTTGTACTCTATTTCCCCAGGGTGCCCCAGTCGCAAACCACTCAGTCGAGCTACAGTGGAAATGGCAGGTTTTGTACATCTTGAGGCTTTCAGAGTCAAGCAGGAGACATTCCTGGAGGGTAACAGTGAAATGCTGCAGAGCAGATCCTGCTGAAGCCTTCTGGCCTTCATTTCTAACCTCAGCAGCTAGTGCATTGTAGATCCAGAGGGCCTAAACACATCCAACCGCTTGACCTTGCATGCTAACTGCCGATTAAGCTACCTCCACTAACAGTCCTTCGTTACACGCAGTGCGCATGCAAGCGGGCACATTATCAAAGTAACTTCTGATAGCAGCCGCCGAACATTTGGAGTCATAAGCCACTAATAATCCTAAGCCCGTCACACCAGTCACGCACCTGCTCAGTGTTCACACACCCTCTTAGCCTCCGGAGTCACGCAAGGCCCAGCTCTGCCCCTTTCCCATTCATACTCCTGCTACTTCAGCAGGGCTTGTTTTTCAAGCTTGAGGGAGGACTTAGAATGAGTGACCTGAGGTCAGGATCTCTCCAAATAGTTTGTCAGGATTCATCCTTTGGTAACCTGAGGCAGGCAACTCCTGAACTCTTACTTTAGTTCCTCCTGAACCGTGGGACCACAAATTTCCCTGCTTAAATTTTACAGAAACTCCCCAAACTAAAACAGTATCTACTCAGTTTAGCATGACTGTGACCAACATCTTCTCTGTAACCATTTACATCTTTCCTCCAACCACAAGCTTTAAGAATTTACCATCAGCGAGATGCGACTCAGTGCCCAGCGGGTTAACACAAAGGGGGTTACTGGGAGGGAGCAGAAGCAGGAGATGAACTTTCGTTGAGCATGCTACACTTTGTCCTAATTGCTCCCTCTCAAGAGCAGGCTCAAGTGCCAAGAGAACTTCCCTTCTTCACGCTCACGCAAGGTCCAACCAGTCAGACTGGCTTATCAAAACCAGGCTGAGGGAGTTAAATAAACTCTGGCAGAAAGCAATCAAGGAGGCGACGTGTAAACCCACAAACAAAAACACTTCTGCAACAAACCTGAACTCCTGCCAACTGTAATTATGTTTGGGTTGGAGAGTGCATCTTTATTGTTCAGTAATGAAGGCAATAAAAGAAATTAGCTCAGGCCTTTTAATATTAAATAAATGTATTTTACAGCTGCCCGGAAAAAAAAAGGCAGATATAGACTAAACAGTTTTGTGACACGCAGAGTATTGCTGAAGCCCGATTAAACACAAAGTATTCTCTGTTTATGAGGCACACTCTGTCCTGGACAGCACAACTGCAAAGGAGTTCTCTCCTTGAGCTTCACTATATGGTGTTACACACATCCTGGCTGGATTAAAATGCCCAATGCCAGCAAAAGTCCTAAACTAATTCTGCAAAAATTAATGAAATAAAGACTTTTTCTCCTAAAGAAGCCCAGAAAGCATTGCTGTCAGAAGTCCAAAGGCCTCCCCACACTTGCAGTTGCAGGTGAAAAACAACAAAAAAAGAGTATTGCTGCTTGAGTAGCTCAGCATGTAAGCCCCGTTTTTTCTCTTGACTATTCCAGCAGCTCTCCATTAAAATAAACACTGCAAGCTGCAGGACTGGAGGAGATGGAACTAGACACCTAAAAGCCATACATAACACCATGAACGCTTTCTTTGAGCAATAACTAACTGCAGGTTCCAGAGCCACATAGCTCACAGTCTAAGATGCGGTTCTGTCAAGCAGGTGCAACTCTTGTCCAGATTGGGTAGATGTGACTTTACTTGCTGCCTTTTGCAGGATGAAAAGCTGGAGCCACGTGCCTGCAGGATCAGCAAAACACAGTTACTCGCCCCACAAACGTGAATGAGTTTCTCCACACAACCTTAGGGGCTAGACTGGGTGCTTTTTCTGTGTAATCATCATTATTTTTAATTAAGACAAATTCTGCGGGAGTTTTGGCTGACCTTCCCCTGTCAGCCTCTCCCAGCACTAGCACACAATTCACTCCAGCTGAGCAAAAAAAATGTCTGATGGACAAAGAGACTTTGCCCCACCATCACTTTTGTTTTCTCCTGCGGCTGGATAAAGTGAACTCAATTTGCACTCAACTCAAAGACCTCAGAAACACTTCACGCATACGATACAGACAATCGCTGCAAGGCAGTCAGCCATAGACTGAAGAGCTAAAAGCTACAGAGAATAGAAAAGTCAGGCAAGGACATGGCGCACACACACAAAAAAGCCATACAGTCGGCATCACCCTCACCCAACAGGCTCAGCCTTAGTCCAACCCTGGCCTATAAGATCTGCCTGCTGCATCAATTTACTTCTAAGTGCACATTTTCTTTCACTATCTTCTTACTGTGGGGAGAAAAGGTTTCTTGAAGGCCTACTGCAAATCCCTCTGAGCTCCAACATACCCACAGAATGTTGGCTTTATGCTTACTGCTAGAAGACCTGATCCCAAACCACCGTGCTGTTCAAACACAGGTCATTTCAACACTGACAGCCCACAGAAGGAGCAGAGACAGGTCCAACGCACATTTAAATTATCTAGCTCTGGAAGCTGAAAAAAGACAGCTCACACCTCGTCACACCAAGGAGAAGCCTTTCCAGGGAGGCAAGTTTTTGTTAAACAGTTGCACTTCCCCTTTCAAGTGATAAATCAAGAGACAGATCAATAGCAGACAGCCCAAAAGAGCCAAGACTAATTACGTATTTGGGAGCAATTTCTATGTGGAGCCCTGGGGATGGACTCAGCTCAGTCATGATCAAAGACCTGGCGAGCTCTGTTAGCTTCAGGTTTTCAGTCTTGTTTGGAACAGATCCTCACCTTCATTCCCTGCTTACTTCTAAAACACATGCTCATATTCCTACTTGA
Organism: Chloroceryle amazona; assembly: GCA_027560015.1. Classification (NCBI taxonomy): domain Eukaryota; kingdom Metazoa; phylum Chordata; class Aves; order Coraciiformes; family Cerylidae; genus Chloroceryle; species Chloroceryle amazona. The sequence continues at coordinate 19,913 of JANHFX010027266.1, forward strand.
CAGCCTGGCTCTGTAAAATTAGCCCTCAGAAGAGCATCTGAGTGTTTATCAAGCTTTGCTTACATCCTACACGAACCAACTTATTTTAGTCAGCAGTAAAAACACAGGCTGGAAGCCCTGCAGATTAATCTTTTAGAGACCTGGCAGCAGCAGTTTTGCTGTTTTTACTGCTGCATGATCCCATTTATTTCCAAGCTCCATGGAAAATGTGGCATAAAAGAGCACGCAAAGGTTCACAGACTGTCCTCTCCCACAGCAATAAGAGCTGGGCATTAGCTCATGACAATCACCAGCATTCCTTTGTTTCGGCTATCACAGCAGACAGAGTTATCATCATATCAGACTAATCACCTTCAAGATTGGCCTAGGGTAAAAAAATTACAAAGTGATGATTTCTCCTAAAACAAGGATGTGATTTTTGTAAGTAAAGATCCCCTTAAGAGTCCAGGGAAAACTCTGTAGGGAGAAATCAGAAGCAGAAAGAATTCCTGCCACAGACACCGGTGTTTCCCAAGCACAAGAAAACTTCTTCAGCAGACACAAAGGAAGTCACCCTCTGTGGGAAAAATACCTTGAGAGGCACTGGGACACTTCTATCGCTGTTCACAGGACTGTGAACGTGCCCTGCTCAGCACAGACGACTGGGAACTGTAGTTGTCAATACCCTGCCCATTGTGCGACATGACAGCTTTTCTTCCAAACAAATTCAGAATTCCATAGGGGAGCCTAATCACCCAACAGGAGCTAATGAGGCTAGTGAGACCCTGCAACCACAGAGGGGAGTCAGTTAGACCCTCCCTACACGGTCTTGCCAAGAACAAAACAAGAAAAGAGCAGTTTGTTGGGGTTTTTGTGTTTTGTTGGTTTTTTTTTTTCCACTGGGCTGCTCCCTGCAGCACTCTGCAAACAGGAGCCAAGAGTTTCCATAGGGAAGGAAGATGAAGTTTAGCAAATACCTTCATCTCCTGAATTTACTTAATTTACTTTTATAGGAAATTTAAGCACTTATTCACACCACACCGATGCAGTCGATGGGGCTTCTTGCCACAAGACACTGTAGAGATACTGAAAGCTTGTGTAGATAGAAAAAGCAATAGGTTAAATTAAGTAGATAAAAAAAAAAGCCTCATCAAAAGCTATTAATACTGAAGTGATAGTTCACTTCGTTTCAGGAAGTCATAAGATTGTTAAGGACAAAGCACTCGGGGGAAAGTCTCACTGCGTCTTTTACTGTTCTTTCACTTTTCCTTAAGTATCCTTGAAAACAACACACCGAGCTGAACAACTTCCACTGTCACCCAGTATTCCGTTATCTCTTGCGAGAGCAGAATAGATCAAGAGGAAGCTGGATGATACCAATGGAAAACTCTGCTACCACTGTAGAGCAGAACCATTAAAAAAAAAGGGATGGTTGGTTTGGTTTTGTTTTTCAAACTGAAAAGCAGCAAATGATTACAACTCAAAAAGCTTCCTTCTCCAAAGGTTTCACACCACAGACAGAGTTTCTATAATGACAGATCAAGGACCTGATCCCACTTATGCTCAGCAGACAGACCACCAGGATAACTGGCTATTTAGCGTCTCTCTACAAAAAGACATGAAATTCTGGTTTATTCTGATGGGGAGAAGAAATATTCCTGGAATACCAAAGTTCCTTCACTCTGACATTTTGCAAGTGTTAAAAAGCATGTGAGCTGAAGGGAGGACACCAAAACTAGACTGCAGATACAGGGAATTTGCTCCTAAATGTAGCATAAAGTACAAATGCCACATTTCACACTAATGGCATTCAAAGTTCCACAAAACCTTCCAGAAATATATAGCTACCACCCAAGGAGTATCAGAAGCAGGTGAAATCTGCCTTTTACAAAGAAAGCGCAAATTATGATGTGCTCCCATGTACCAGAATCCTGAGACCATCCCTCCCTCTCCTGAGCCAGCAATCAAGTCCCTGTGAGTCCGTCACACTCCTGAAATCAAAGCAAAGATTCAAACAGCTCCTATTTTATTCCCATTTTCATTATCCAACTACTGGGTTTGTTCCCTACTCCAAAAACTTACCTTGGTGCCCTATTTGAATAGGTTTTTTTTCCCCTCTCAGAAATATTGAAAATAAAGGCTGTATGTAGATACAAGGCCCAGATCCAACCTTACTCAAAGGAATGCCCTCACTTGTACCAGATTAAGCCGACAGACACCCCTCAAGGAAAAGAATCCACAGCATGTGCTCCAGGAAAGTGGCAGAGTTTGCCTCCTTAGAGTAAGTAAGGGATGTGTGGCATACCCGTGCAGAATTCTTTGTTAGCGTTCTGAGGTACAACAATCCTTCTGTAGACTATGGGCTCCGACTCCAAGATGTTCTCATCGTGCCGATAGCGAGCCGGTTTCTCATTTGGGGTTCCCCGGGAACGAGTTCCACTCCTCCTCTCATAAATTTCAATCTCTTCAAACACAGCCGCCTTGTCGAAAAGGGCCAGGTTCCCTTCGAAATCAAAATCTGTGTCTGGGATTTCATCAATGTCATCCCCAAAGCACTCGTCGTCTTTGCTCTTCATCTGCCCGTTTTTCAGACCGCTCTTCTTTGGAGTCACTTGGTTTGGGTGACGGCTACTGGATGACCCTAAGCAAAAATAAAAGCAAGTAGGAAGTGTGACATAAAAAAAGCCTTGTTTGCTCATACACTTTAAAGAACAACTTAAACCCCTGAATATAAAGCATTTATTTTTTCTTCATGCTTGCTATAATTAGGTACATATTTCTCTACAGTTATGGAGCCCTGCTCCTTATTCCTATTGCATTACTCTACTTATTCATCACCCTGCGTGCTTTGCTTGTCAATCGCAAGCATAAAAGCCTGATTTCTCTGGAGTGAGCTTGATGGAAGTCTCCTCATTGCCAGCTGGAGAACGCAGACCGATATGAACCGTATACAAGGTCAATATATCCCTTGGCTCTCTTACTTCTTACATTATTATTCAGGCCACTCGTACAAATTCAAGTCCAAACAATATTCACCTGTTTGCTAAATTTGTTAAATTTGCAATTACTACAAAACATTTCAGGACAATTCAAGGCATGATGGGTATTGACTACACTGTCCAATAGATGGAGTCATGAGTTGTCACACCAAAACTGCTTGTTCCACCAAAATATTTCTCACAGTTTATGATAATCACCTTTGCAGGTGGTTTATACAAATGAGTTTGACAGAAGCCATTTGATAACACAGAAACAAACTGACACCAAGACACCACAATGATGTGCACTCTACATATGTCCTCCAGAAATGAATAAACAGAATTTTCTTTTATTCTCTTTACACATTATTACCAATCAGTGAGAAGACATGAAGAAGTTTGGAGTCATCTAAGGATACTTAGAAAACATCCCAAGGAGATTTGCAACAGGCACAACCTTCATGGCCCCCCGCCAAGTTACTTACCTTTGTAAATGCAAACAAGTCTGGCTTGGTCTTGACAAATCCCTCCTTCTCCCTGCCTTGGAGAGGCAGCTTATTTGTAACCTCGGGTCAGACTGGTGGAGCAGCTGCCTAACAAACCTGAGCTCTGACCTCCCGCATTTCTCCAGTGTGGAAATCCTCCACCCCATTGACAGGATCAGCACTTCCACCAGAAAGTGAAGGACCTTTCTCCTGGCACTTGTTTCTACAGAAACATTCATCTCTTTCAGAAAGGGGACAGGGACAGGCCAAGTTAACAAAGAGAACTCATCCCTCTACAGCAGTTACTCAGTAGCTCAATTACACAACTTACGACTACCTTGAAAGAAAACACTATAAAACCAGATGGGAGCAGAGCACACTTTCTTAGAAGACACAGGCAGGCCTGCCTGGAGTTCTCCAATGCTTATCAAGGACTTTGTAAGCTCTGACAAGTTTGGTTTAGAGCATGATATTGAGTCCTAATGACATGTCTAACTGACATCATGCTGAAAGATGACTTGCTAAGGATATGGACTTGGTTTTCTTCTCAATTAGGAATGCATTTTCTCAGCAAGGATTTCCCCCCCCTTTATTTTTCCCCATATTTTAAACAGTGTGTCACTTGTTTTTTCTAGAGAACTGTGACTAACCTGAAAGCTTTCCCAGGCCCCCTAGCAAGGCAGCTCCTTCTCCAGAGTATGTCTCAAGCACTTGTGCTAAACAAAACAGACATGAACACCCTCAAACACTCCCTCTCAAAAAGCTACTGCAGCTTCAGCCTCCAATTATGCCATAGCCCAGTAACAACTAAAAAGCACCGGGAAGTCAGAGTCCAGTATTTCACACCTTGAAAAACAGGAGGTACAACCCCAAACCTTCAAGGCTTTGCAGAGTCATTGTTCCCTGTAAAAACAAAACAGTCACCCCCCCAGTCATAATTTTCCTTGTGACAGTAGTTTGTTGTTCTGTTTGTGCTTGGGTCTTTTGTTTTGTTGGTTTGGTTTTTTTTTTTGGTTGGTTGGTTGTTTTTTTGTGTTTTGTTGTTGTTGTTGTTTAAATATGGCAGCAGTTTGAGTGATCAACTTCTACTAATTTAAAAAGAGTTGCTTGAGCACTGGAACCATGGCCAACTTTAAAATAAATAGAATACTTTAAAGGGCACCCACAAAGCTACGACAGCACAAGTCTCTCACAGGAACCCAGACATCCTGCTCACTTGATTTACTCTAACCTCATCACAGCATGAAAATCACTGACCGCAGCACAAAGCCACTTACCTCCTCAAAACGGCAGGATCAGCACAACAGCCAGCATCAAATATTTATTCTGCACATACTGAAACCAGCAACACAGCACTGCGTGGTCAGCCTTACAACACTTTGACAATACCCTCTATTTATACAGCCTCTATTTACAATCATTTGAAACGGCTACTAACTACAGCAGGTAGTTCATTTTCAGACACAGTGATTTTCAAGTTGCTGGAGACATCAAGGAGTTTTTTAACCACGGAGGGGAGAACAGCCTGCTGGAACACATCTTTGGCCAAGAAGCCACTAAAGGGCAGCGAGCAGACTTCACAAATTAGAAGAGAGAAAAAGATGGGGCTTTCTGGCAAGGAGAATTCCAATATGTAAGCTAGGACCACTCACTAACATGCAGTTTTGAAACAAACAGATAGCTTTTGACTTTGCTGCCCTAGATGAAGGATTCCCAAACCAAAGCTGACGTATAAACCACTCTGAAGGTGTACGGAGCTAGCAACTGCCACTACCAACAAGGGAATCACATCCAATGCTGCAGTTGGAACGAAAACCCCAACCAGCACAAGGCTGGGTTCTCCAAACTTTCACAAACACCAACAATAGCCAAGGGCCTCTCAGAGCTCAGCTGAGCACAACAGCAAAACCAGCCTGTGTCAGTGTCAAGCATTATGGCAAATCCATTCTTGCCTCCCAAATTTTTATGCTTGTTGCCAGATTCTTCTGCAAACAACTCCACACTACCCTCAGCTGACCTGAAAAGCAGAGCATGGGGATAGCTGCGCCGCCATGCAGCAGGTCCAGGGAACAGAAGCAGCTGATGTGAGCAGGGTGTAAATGCTGACAGAAGAAAAAGCTGTGCTAGAAAAGCTGCGAGAACAATGGCTGGAAAGCTCCCCCGGCTCCCCTGCAGACACAATGAATGGGAGCCAAGACCATACCTCATCAAAACGAGATGTGCCGGAATTGTGGCAGGCAGCTCTTTAATCCACACCGATAGATGCCAACTCCAAAATACTGCTGACCCGCACACCCGTCTGCCTTTTCACAGACTGCGATTTTCCTAACAGAAATCACACGGGCCTCCAGTGAACTGCGAGTGAAGCAATGGGGTATTCTTCTTGCTGTCTAGACCAGCAAGGAAACTGGCAGCTGATGCTGTTCAGGGAAAAGAGCCTAAAAAGAGGGCAAGAAGAGGGGAGGAAAAACTCAGGCAGAAGGATCTGAGCTAAGGTCTTCTGCCTTCCAGGATACTAGTGTGATACACCAACCCAAGCCATTGCCTGAAAGCCACCACTCTTGTGGCCTGATCCAAGCAGCTACAGAAAGCCAGAACTTCTAGTCAGGCTCCCTTTGGATTGTAAGTTCCAGCCCCTCTGGTATATGCTGGAAGCTTATTAAGGAGAACAGCCCATGGCTGTGCGTCAAGTTGGCAGCTTGAAGACAGACAGAAAAGTGCCTCCTTAAAAAGACAAAGAATACATCCCAGGGGGTTTTGTTGTTGCTGTTTCTCAGGAAAAAAAAACCACTTTAGTGTATAGCACACAAGCAAACATAAAGTCTCTAGCAAGCTGGCCACCTTCCTGCAAGATCCTGGTGGGAGCTTTTGCTGCCAGCCCTGGCACAAAGGAGCCCAGTGCCAGCAGAGCACAGAAGCCATTGTTGTGAAACCCATGTTGGCATTTCTTGTTTATTGATTCCTGTCACACAAGTACTCCAAGGAGGGAACTTTGCCCCTTAATTCGCACGCTAAAGGGCGTCATGAGGTCAACTTTCAACTGTATTAAACCCTTCATGACTCAAGTTCTAGATGACATCTCAGCCCATTCTTCCCCAGATGCTTGCACCCACCACCTCCACAGAGCCAAGACCTCCTCCACACTCCTTTTTTACTTAATGAATTTAGGAAAAAAAAAATTTAAAAAAATAGCTCTCCTCCTACAGTGAGTGATTAGGCCTGAGCAGAAGTAAACCACTGAAAACCAGACAGGTTTGAAGCTCATCAGGTCAACAAGGAGCATGTGCCTCCCCCTCCACATCATTCCAGTCTTCTTCCTCCCACCAACCCCATATGACAAGCATTTCAATAAAGAAAAGAGTATAAAATGAGTTACAAGACTTTCAGAAAATAAGAAGAGCTGTTGGCGGGGGGGGGGGGTGGTGAATGAATTCCAAAGGTTCAGGAATTTCTCTACAAAAACCCCAGCCTTTGATCTCCCTGTTGAAGCAGCCTTGCCCACCTTGGTTTCGTTGCTTTTGTTAAACACGACAGCAAGAGGGGAAAAAAATGAAGTCATGGAAAGATGTGGGATATGTACTGATGCTCCAACAATTTAGTCATGGAAATAGGCTGGGTATTATGCTGACATCTCAATAACTGCATGATGAGGAGCTGGAAAGAAGCATAGTCCAGGGGGCTTGGAGGAGAAAAAAATGAAACATTCTGGAACAGTGTGAGATGGCTGAAGATTCTGTAGACAAATAAAAATAACAGATGCTCAACTTAAAAGAGATACACTGATTGTACTTGTACCTCAGAGCCTGTTCATTTGCATTTTTAACAAGATAGCAAAGAATATTTGTAATTACTTGTAGGGCAATGTTGTAACAGGTCATACAGGCTTGAAACAGAAAATACAATTTTGCAATTGGTTTCCAGCTCCTTTCAGAAGAAAAATGGAGGCTGGCAATTGGGCAATTTTCAAATACGTGTTGTAACTGGCACTGTTCAACTCTGCAATTCCTAGCATTTGATGCTGGTGAAGCAGAATAATACACAAGGTGGGACAGGGAATCTCTCTGCTAATTAAAATTGAATATTTACTTAACAAAAACTTCAATAAAGAACTGTTTAGGTTTTTATGTGAATAGGCACTGACCACTCTGCATCTCAGAAACGCTGCAGTAAAGAAAACACCAGCATGCTGCTCTCTGCGTACTACAAGAGAGATTAAATGAGATTAAATCTTTTATGACGGATGATGATGCAAAGATAAGAGCCAGACATTTGGAAGATCTATGTTCTGAGGCACAGCTTGTGAAGACTCAACCCTCATGATCTAACTTCCTCTTTTCTAGACCTTCAGGTGGCAATACAAGTATAAAAGCGACCAAACAGAAGCTTCCAGCACCATTTGGAACGTTCTGGCTGAAGAAGGGAAGATGTCAAGGTAGTAACTCAAGCAGGTGAAAAGGCAAGTTGCAGGATAACACAAATACTCACAGGAATTGTGCCTGCGCCGGAAGCCTTTGGACTGACTCAACGCTTCCACGTGTCGATCCATGTAGCTCTTGGAGCATTGCTGCTGTGGAGAGATGATTATATCCTGGTTCTTTGTGTCCATTCTCCTTGGGATATTCTGTGGGGCACTGCTGGAAATGGGCTTCTTTAACACTTTCCCAGTGCCATTCTGACTGGGACCCACTTGGCACCCAACACCAGGGATGCCCATTTCTGCCTGCTGCAGATCACCGCATTGTCTGCTGTCCCCTGGCCCGGGGATCTCCAGAATTTTCAGCTCAGTAATGTCGCCTGCCCTAAAAACAGGAAAACTAGAAATTCAGGAATTTGGCATTTGAGGTACCTCTGCAAGAAACAATCCCCAAAGAAAAATGTGCAATGCTGTACAGTGGGCTTTTCCTGATGCCATTATCAATACAAACAAGGAAAAAATAAAGGATTTTAATACTCAAACACACAGGATATTTCCACAGACATGAAAATATTAAACTGAAATTACATGAATCTTCAAAATAACAACTCGGCTATTTCTATACTGCACTTGGGCTTCTTTTGAGAGGTTCTGTTTCCTCAGAAGCAGGAAGCAGTCAGGCCAAAAATAGAAGCAACAGGCACAGGCCTTTGTAGCAATTGGCTTTAATTTAACAGCTTCTAGATAATATAATTAATCTCAGCCTTGAGGCTACTATTACTTTTAATCCATTTCTACATAAAGCTACCCTTAGATTAGTGCAATTCATGCTCAGACGAGGATGGCGCTTCACATTTCCTCAGAAAAGGGATAAAGAAAATGAACGTAGCGCCAGGGAGGAGCCAAACCAAACCAAAGAAGCGGCTACAAAGGCCTCCATCTGCACTGATTGACAGGAATAAATCAGAAATTAGGGCCTTCTATTTTAAACTTAGTATTTGTCCAACGGCGATATAAAAGTAGCAAGAGCTTGCTACAAGCTTTCACACATCTCCTGGAAGAATATGGTCATTGTTTATTCCCCAGATACTCTCCTCATAGTAAAAATAAATTAAGAGTATTGACTCGAAGGATTCAATCTTATTTAAAAAACAATGACCCAGAGTCTTAACCATCGTAACAGGAAATTGTCCAGTGACAAGTAACTGCTATTTGCTCTTTTTAAGCACAGTGTTACCAGAAGATGGTAGGAAAAGACTCCCAAGAGCTACAATATTGCTGAGCTGATGCAGCTTTTGGGTTCCAAACTCTCTCCTGTCTCCACAGAGGAAAGAACATTGCAAGAGGCAGAAGGAATGGACCTCCCTTTAGTAACTGCACTGGATTTAAGGGTACTGGGGCAATGATTTTAATGACTGACCACTCTGTTTTCTCTTCTGTCACAACTGAATTACACGTAGTACACATGCTGAGGGCAAAGCTTTGTGCCAGTCCCCTCAGCCACCCAAAAAAACTAACACAACACGCGCACACACACAGAGTCTCACCCACAAATATCCTCCAAGTGGGAGCTCCACCACTTCTAACACCATAATTGTAGAGCCAGAAAATCTCCTATACACAAAGCAGCAGAAACAGGGTAGGCACTTCTCATCCAAACCTCCCTACTGCTACTGACTGTCTTTAAGGCAAAAAAAAAAATAATTTCTAGGGCAAACCAAATTAAAATACCCAAACCACCACAGCCCTCGTCTAGAAAAAAGACAGGAGGAAAAAAGGAAAGACACTAACCTGAAGGTGACTTCCGGCACGAGGCACTTGACCCCATTGTGGAAGGGCCGCGTCAGGGAAATAGTCTGGCTGACCTGATCCACAGCAGACACTCGCCCTTGGTAGACTCCCAAGCTTTCTCCACAATTAATTGACACGATGCTCCCGAGCCAGTCTGTAGCCATATTTCTGGCGCACAACTGCTGTAAAGAGACACAGGCCTGGCTGTAAGAAAGCGATGAAAGAGACAACCTGAATCAGCATCAACTGCATCCCCCAGCCCAGAGGCCTCAGTCCCACCCAGGCTCCAGCTTTGTCAGCTCCTTTCTGGGATGGAAATAACATCTGTACAGACACCAACATATAAATCCTGGGATGGGGCTTTGCCTATATGATTATTTGTAACACAAAGCACTGTTTGCATCATGAAAGAAATTGTTTCTAACTGAATTCAAGCAATATTTAGTAGGTAGTCCTACTGTCTGTGGACATTCTCCCCATCGTTTCCAACAGAGAATTCATCGTCACTTCCCTTTTTAAAATTTTGGTGTACAAATACAAGGGCAGAACAGTTTTTGAGAACACTCAGCAGTGAGGCAATTGATCTCTGCACATCCAAATGAAAACCAAAACCTTAAGAGGACAGATACCGAGCAGAGAAAGAAAAACAACATTGGGGTCTAGGTCTTCACGCTCTCCAGAGCCAGGGGTATTAGTATCCTAATTCACAATTAGATAAATGAGCAAAGAAAGCTATACTCCTCTTCACATCGAGTTCTACCACAACACAGTGGGGGACAAATGCTCTTTGTTTAGTCTGCTGTTCAGTCCCAGGGAACTCCCTCCGTTTCGGTGCTTGACTGAACTTGTTTCAAGCTACTTTGAAGCAGCTTAGCACAGCTTTTGATCTGTGATTTCTTCCTCCAGACAAAGAGTAGAGGAAGATGGCAGGCTCACTAGCATCACAGCAGCCCTAAAGAGCTGACAAGCTCATAAATGAAGATGACTACAAGATATATTTGCCTTTCATGCTGTAATCAACAGTAAGAGGGAGAATGCTTGATATTTACTGTCAGGAACACAGAGACAGAAAGCACAGGAGATAATCCAGGAAGATTAAAATCAATATATAAACCACACTTCTGGCAGAGTCATTTGAATTCTCTTCAAGGCTTTCCTGTCATGAGCTTCTTGGAAAAAGATGCAAGGAAAAGAAGCCCTGAAAATAACTGGGATGTATGCGTGCTACCAAAAATAAAATCCTCCCTTCCCCCAGCTTTCGGGGGATGTTTCAAAGAGAAGCAAACACTAAATTTGGTCACTAAGCTGTAAATTCATCAGGATCAGCCTTCTCTCTTTCCTGTTTCTGTGTATTTACATTAACCCATAATAACAATGTCTGGATTCCAAGATGACGGCTGATAAAAAGCGCTTTCAAAACACAGATCACACATCCCCCAGTAGCTGCAGTAGAACTAAAATTCCATTGCCTTTCCTGCCTTTTGTATCTCTGTTTAAAAGCAAGGGGAAGAGTTCAGTGCACATCACCATCTGACAAGGACCCTTTTCAAAAATAACAGCCTCCTTTTACCAGGAAAAAAAAAAACAAACCAAAACCTCTGTTTATGTGCAAACATAAACTAAAACAAGGGAAACTACTCATCTCAGAGGATCACATTCTACTACTTTGTGTGTAAATCATTCAGAAGAGGGAATGAGCTACACATGCAATGAGGATTTACTTCATCACACTGGAAAAACAGAAGCACGTTTGTTTTGTTTCTATACAGCTGGAAAGTCAAACCTCCTGCCTAATGCTCTTATACTCTGTGTTTTCATCATGCAACTCACAGATATCTTATATTACCCCACACCTTTTATTTCAAGTGTGTATTACTGATACACCTGACATTCTTGCACGTCAAAAAAAAAAAGAAGAAATCCAAGTCACAGAGCTTACTCAAAGATAAACAGAGTTTGTAAGCAGTAACTTAGCATGTGACAAGTCAATAGCTTTGCACACCAGGCACCACTGCTCAAGAAGAAAAGATACCACTATGCAAGTTCTCCCCTGCTGAAAGATGAGGTAGCACTGAAGCAGCTTCACTCATTTAGGGGAAAAACAACCACTGAGCCCACCCACTCGGTACCTGAGAAACAAGTTAGGATGAGATACAGGCTCTCGGCAAGGCTCGATCAGGGTAGGCTGCGTCCAGCCTGATCGTCACAGGAATAAAGAGCCCCCCCATGGGTAAACACAGGGCCCCTCACAGTAAAACACAGCACTCCATAGATAAACACAGCCCCCCCCAAGCCTGCGTTTGCAGGGATCCCCGCAGAAAGGCGTCCTGCCGAGGCGTGGAGCCCAGGGAGGGAAAACTCTGAACCCAATCTCCACCGGCCTCCCCCTGCCGAGCCGCTCCC
>JANHFX010027267.1:0-23241 GCA_027560015.1 Chloroceryle amazona
CCCCACCCCCCCCCCCTTGTGGTTTGGCGCCATCTTTGATCACAATCCCGCTAGGAATTTCTGCCCTCCCCTCGCCTTCCTTCTCGCCCGGCGCCATCTTGTGGCGCATAAGGAGGCGGTCTGATCCAGCCGGTTTCAGACTCGTGATTTCTCCGCGGCACCCCTGGCTTCCTCGGTCAATTCAGCCCAGATGCTTTGCGGCTGAATCTGTCCCTCCGCAAGCGGATCGGGGTTGGGGGATTTTAGCGGGTCGGGGTTGGGGGGGTTTGGCGGTGTATCGCCCCCCGGCAGGTCTCCGGGCTCAGCAGAACTGCCATCGTCTGGAGGGCACGGAGTCTGTGTGGCTGCCCCGACTCCCAGTTTAGGGGTGACCAACAGACGGTCCGTCGCCGCCTTCCAAGTTTCCTGCTCCTGCATGGCTTTCTGCAAAGCCTGCACGACTCTACCCCACGATTTAAGATGTTTTCCAGAGCCCGAGGACATAGTCTCCTTGCATAATGCTTTGGAGCATTTGTCCCACACCTCTGGGTGGAAAATATCCACCGGCTGGTCAATGACCCCAATTTGTAAAAGTCTTGCAATAGCAAGAGTAAAATCTTTAAGTTTACAATCAATCCCCCACTGCTTATGTAATAGGGATACGACCTTCGCAAGAGCTTCCATCCTCGTTGCTGGTCCTGGTCGAGAATATTCGTCCCTTCTTCCCTGACTGTCATGGTTCACATAACCTTCACGAGGACTTCAGTGCTCCTCATTGGTCCTGGTCGGGAACTGGCCTCCCCTCCGTCCTCCTGGATCCTGGCGAAAATCCCGATTCCTGGATCTTTCCCGGATATTTCCCGGGATTTTCCGGGGTAGTTCCCGGGTGTTCGGCACCACTTTGTTGCCCCTCTATGGGTGGGCAACTGTGAGGCCTTGTCCAGGAAACGGTGACACAACTATTTAATGGCCGCACGGGTCATTAACACACAGACACCAATGTGGTGGACGGCAAATGGCGTTTATTGGTGGGTAACACTGCGTTATATAGCCTACGTTCTACGGCGTCACATCCCTCTGCTTACCTCATAAATCAAGCACTATTGGCTATCAAGCTGTCCCTGTCTTCCCGTACAGCGCGGAAAACTTCCAAACGCCGGACCCTAACTACCACAAGGATTAAAAACAAGAAGGAAAGGTTTAGGAAGGAAAATCTAGGTTTTATGAAGAGATGTAGACTTTGGAATAGTCAAAGTTCTGAACTACAATATTTGGAATTCTTTTGCAATAGACACCACCTCTGACTGCGTGATTTAAAGGAATCATTTAGGAACAGGAATTCATCAGGTAGAACCAATAGCAGTAATCTAGTGATGAGGCAAAGAAGAAAACTTGTAGTGTCAAGATTTGCTGTTAGAACAAATGTCAAAAGAAGTAATGAGAAGCTTTGTTTCATGACAACTGCTTAGCACATAATGTAAGATTTTTCAAAGCATGTATTTTTGTATAAACCATGACCGTTGAGTTGAGTGCTCTTTTAGGGCTTCTAAAAATAATAACAGCTATTGCTAGGTAGTCGTTCAGAACTGGATCATAATAATGTTGAACCTGAAGAGCAGGTAGACTTGTGTTTCATGATTTTTTTTTTCCTCTATGCCTCCAGTCTTTTTGAAAAGAAAACAGTGCAGAATTCTTAGATTCGTTTAATCTGACACTGCTATCCATCCTGCATTTTCTCTTGAATCATAGTTCATGTGAGCTACAGAAGTTGAGAAAGAACCTGCAGATACATTGGTTCAGAAATTTGTAAAGCCACTGCAGATGCTTTCATTTTAACTTCACCCAGAACGTCGCATCAGTAATGCAAAGGTTCTTTGAACCTCAGGACATTAGAATTGAATTACAGTTTTGTATCAGACTCTGGTTGCTTTTCCTTCTGCATCATCATTGTTTTACTTCATCGGTGGCTAAGGACAGAAGTTACCAGTATCCATCTGTCCTTGGAGCAGTGCTGATAAGCAGGGTACTCTGAAACCCAGGGGTCTCTATTAGCCTCTAGGGACTGAGTTTATGGGCAGGTTTCACTGACAGTATTGACTGGGTACATTAATATTCTATCCCTTTAACTTATCAGGAGATGTGAGACTGAAGCACTGAACTCCAGTCATTAGTGAAAGGGGCTATGGAGCTAAATAGTTGAAATGAGGCAAAAACTCTCCCAAACTATTTCTAAATGTGAAAGAATTCAGAAACCAAAAAGTAGTATTAAAACATAAGTACGCAGCTTAGTATGTCTGCAATGATGTGAATTGATACACATTAAGATGATCATAAACATTCATTTTCAGTTTGTTGGGTTTTTTTAATCATCTCTTTAGACTCCCCATCATGGTCGCATTGTGTAGCACAGTCAAATTTTAAATAAAGTTTAAAATCAAAGTTTGTGTAAGTGTATAGAGGTAGATCCTACAACATTATGTTAAGGAGTATGGTTATTCTCTGTGTGTCTCAGTATGACTTGATGTGAAATATGACAGAAAATGAAATATGACAATTAGCATGTTTACCATCACAGATTAGCTTGACCCTCTGGTTGATGGGGACGAAGGCTTGTTCTGTGACAAGAGGGAATACTGAGACCGAGATGGGACTATTAACCTTATTGTTGCTGGCAGTGTAAAGTGTGTCCCCCTGCCCTGACTACAACAGCTTCAACTACTTTTCCTTTGTGTGATGCATCATCTTCAACTTTCCTCTCTGCCGTACAAAGTTCTTTCCACCCTACAGGGTGGTCTTGAGTACAGCCTAGAATCTGTGGCATGGCAAACTTAATCTTACTGCCACTCAGTCGGTGCAGTGCTGGAAGGCAGCTGGGAGCCTGAGCTTCCACCAGGCTCTCTGCATGCTTTGCTTGCAGTGTTTCTGACTTGGCATACTCCATGCCTGGGCCTGTTGCAAAAAGTTCATTTATGGACTTGTTTTGGTTTTCTTCAAGGGTAGAAGTGTCACTGTGCAACAATTTCACTCTTTATGGATTTTGCTTTCTTTGCTTTTATGATAGTTTAGCTGAGGACATTTTGAGCTGACTGTTCTTCGTGCTGTGCTAAACCAGGAAGAAGGCAAAGGAAGGTAATGCTTCATTTATGGAATTTGATTATTTCTGTAAAATATTTGTCATGCTTCTATTCAGAACTTCCACTTAGCTGACCAAAAAATCTTATGACATGCCAGTTTTAAAGGAAATAGCTTTAATATTCTGCTTATAATTGGTAATCTCTTCTGGTCTTTCTTGGAAGTCTACTCCTAACAGCTCATTTGAAGATACCATTACATTATGCAGGTGGTGCTTTGAAACTGAGAGCAGGGAAACATTCAGATGTGCTAGTTAGTATGATAGGAATTCATTTCATTATGTCAGATAAATAAAACTTTGAAAAGAATACATTACAAGAGGCATGCTTATGAATTCACAAATTGATGAATTATTGATTATGCCTATCAATGCAGAAAACAAATTAAAGATAAGGGAGAACATTATTTGAAAAGCTATGCTCATTCAACGTGCATTATAATCATGATATAAATAATTATAGAAAAGCTACAATATTTTATAAAGGCAAGACAATCACACTGATTTGTCTTTCTGGCATCTGCTATACATGAAAATGCATGTTTCCCTTGAAAATGTCCGTGGATATTTGATAGGAGAGGAAGGCTTAATGTTCAACTACAAAATACAAGTATATGGGAGTATAAAATTAATGAATAGTGAGAAGATGGTTCCTTCTAAACAGGCATGCGTGAGAACAAAATGAACTTGAAGCAATCGGTCCCAAAAGAATTTGGTTATGGAGAGAGGGCAGGCTATGACCATTTGAAAAGTCCACTCTAAAAGTGATTCAACTTTTTAGTGTAGTGTGATGATGCCCACTTGGGAGTGAAATAATTACAGGAGGGAAACTGCACCAGTCCAAAGAACAATAACCTATTCTCATAATTTGAAATAGCTCCTGAAGTTCATCATCAGTTGTGGGTTTTTTTCACTGCAGAATTTTAAATGAACTATTTTGAGTGTATCTGACATAACTACATATATGTTAACTAGAAATGTCATTTGTAATTAATATATTTGGAATAAAACCTTCTTCTTAAAATCTTTAAATGCTTTTAACTCTATCCATTTGCCTTCAAGGTCTTTCTAAACAATCTCAAGAAAATTGATTTGAAACCTTGTGAAAAAGAAAAGGCTTTATTTATTTTATTTAATTCTATTTTAGCAGAAGTTGCTAGAGCATATGACAGTTTCAAGGGTTTGAATATTGTAACTCTGTACACATCTGTCTAGCATAGACACACATCAAGTTATTATGCATAAAATCAGTCTCTTAGCTAATTAGCAATCTCAACATGTCTCTGAAGTATTAATGAATTATTAAAAGTTGGCCCAGGACTGAAGAGGAATGATTGCAGAGAAAGAATTACTTCTTTAGCTGTTATGGATGAGGATGAGGGAAAAAAAAAGAAGCTATTTCTACATTCTGAAAAAAGGAAAAGTATGGATTAGTTTGATTTGCTTGATTTCAGGCTGAACTCTACAAAAGAATTGCACTACACTTGTTCTTTTGACAAGTTATGTCAAGAGAAAGGTAGGGTTTGATGCAGAAATAAAGTTGCAGAATTCTGAGCTAATCCCATACCAATCAAATTCATTTTTATATAATTCTTCTTTATAAAATGAATGGGTGGCTTTTTCGGGTATAAAAAGCTGTAATTTGGTCTGTATTACTTTTCTTGTTCCTTTTTGAGAGGAAAATAAATAGGAAAAAATCTATAGCTTTGGATTATGTATTTGTGTTGTACAAGGTTGCTCTCCATATTTTGTGCTTCTTTGGTCACAGAAGCATATCTTTCTCAATAAAATGCTGAACTCTGTGTTATAAAATGACTATCAGCTCTTTATTAAATACTCGAGATGAAGAGCCAGACTACAGCAATGAAACAATGTCAGAACAAATTGTGACTTTATACTTTAAGCCTCGTATCGCACCAGAGGTCATTGTTAGGACCCAATTCATCTTAAAATGTGCACCGTCTTTGAAATAATGCCTCCCGACGCCTATGCTTGTACTGGTAGCTTTGATCAAAAACTGTAAATCTTTTTGTCACCATATAATGTGTGAAACAATCAATCTCAATCCCTCGAGATGTGAGCTTTGTGAAGAAACTGTGTTTCACCAACACTAAAGGGAGCTGTAAATCAGTTTCAAATGGATGTTTGTATAGGACAAAGAAACGAATTCACCCTATAAAATGTATCCATGCTGAAAAATGCATCACACAACATAAAGACATGTTAGCAGGCATAATTTCAGCATTGCTACCTTTTCATATAAAGACTATATATTTTTTTAAAAGACTGCTGATAGTAGTGGCACTTCATGTTTAGTACAGTACCCTCTTTCTTACTACACTTTCTTGATGCTTCTTATTGATTTAGTGGTTTTATTCACACTTTTTCAGTCTGCATCCTTGTCTTGTTTCTAAGTATTGGTAATGTATTAGTTGCTGTAAAAGGAAGAACTGGAAAAAGTACTGTTCCTCTAAAGGGATTATTAATTTGTTGTACAACATAAGAGATTCAGAGCTATGAATTTTTTTCAACTCTCTTCTTAGATATTTAGTTAATCTCTGAGATTGCCAGAATCTTACAGATATTTGAATGAAAATAATTTAGGTATATTGCTGAGAAATAGAAAGATGTGTGAAAAAGAAGATATGTGAAAATTGTAGCTGCTGGAATTAATAGCTATTTAAATAGGATGTTTTAAATAAGA
Organism: Chloroceryle amazona; assembly: GCA_027560015.1. NCBI lineage: Eukaryota > Metazoa > Chordata > Aves > Coraciiformes > Cerylidae > Chloroceryle > Chloroceryle amazona. Next base: position 5,814 of record JANHFX010027267.1, read on the forward strand.
ACAAATTTTGGTGGTTTTGAGTGTTTGTTTTTTTTTTAATTTATGACAATGCCAACTCCTTTGGACACAGGTTTCTTTGAACCATGCAAATCCTCTTGCTTTGGCTTCATCTGGCCTTTATGCTGTTACAAAGAATATAATGCATGCAGATGCTTATTTCATTTTCTGATGCTAATATTACTTTTTTTCCTCCCTTTGGAATGTTTGCTTCCTCTTAACTCTGTGTCCTCTACAAGCATGGGGTTTATGTTTGTTTTGTTTTTTTTTCCTGCTGTAGATTTAGGATTCGTCTTCACAGCTCCATTGTGTAGATAACATCTATAGCCTTTAGAAAGTATTTATTATTAATGCTATATTTTCACATAAGATACTTGGAATGAAATTCAAGCAGTCTTTTACCCTCAAAATCAGTATGTACCCTATTCGTCTTTTCTTTAAGTCTCTTAAAACCAACCAAACAAAAATGTCAAAGGAGGCAAAAAAAACACTATCCCACTTTTTAATGCATAAAACTGAAATGGAAGTCAAGAAATTATCCTGAAATTATTTTCCTCTCCCATCTTATCTGAAGATAGTCTTTTCTTAGTATATCAAAACAGACATGCATATATTTATATATTATTAGCCATTGTATTTAAAGTTTCACATACACATTATGTGAACTGTGTTGCTCTTGTTGCATTAAATGTGGATCATCTGAAGGTGATGGGAAATCTTCGTACGTGAAGTTGAAACTTGCAGAGAATGTCTATTTATCCTGGAGATACTAGAATTTCGGTGGGGGGATGTTGGTACAAACTGTAACTTTTTCAGTGTACCTTACATTTTCATCTTAATTTGAGTTTAAAAAAAAGAATCTATTCTAAACTATATTTCAACAATGCTTTTAAGGTACCTGAGGACTCTAAAGAATAATGTAGTAAATGTAAGTCACTCTTATTTCTAATCAGTTCTGTCATAGTCTATACCAATTAGTAATAGTCATCAAATAGCACTTAACCAGCTAAACCATTAGGTAAGAACATTTTCTTAAATAGAAATGCAGTATAGCTGTCAAAACAATCTTTCTGCTGAACTTAGCTTTGTAAAATAGAACTTTTTTGATTGGTTAACATTTTTGGTCCTTTTTCCCGTTTTCTAATAAATCTAGAAAGTAGGTTAAAAGCAATTTATTTTATATCTCATATTAGTTAAGTTAAAGACTTTCAGTGCAATCTTTTTTCAAGGTCATACATTCTGGCTGACATTTACCTTCCATTTATAGAATTGTGAATGACAACTGTCATGTATACTGGCACATTATGGTAAATATTTATTGAAAACATCAAATATTTATGTAAATGTCAGAGTGCTTTTGTTGTTGTTTGTTTGGCTTTTTTTTAATAAGTATATTTGGTTTTCACTTTTTATTTTCCTATTAACACAAGTTTGATTACATGGATGATATTCTTTCTAGCTGGCAGAATATTATAATTTTCTCTTAATTTGACAGGAAATAATAAACATGATCAGGTAGAAACACCTATATATATATTTACTAGCAGTTTAATTGCTGTCCTGAGATACTTCTACCCTTAAGTGAATAACTGAATACTCTGACATTCAGGAACTTTAACTGATATTGATACACCACCAGCCTGTTCTATCGTCCTCTGATTTAATATCTGGAATAAATATACAGGAGCACAGCAGTGGAATTTTTTCCCCAATATAGCTGCATTGTTGCTTATATGGTGGAGTCAAGCATTTTGTCAATCCTGGTCAAATTTATAGACAATTATTTACTCTGGCAGCACCACATTGAGAATGATACAATTCAGTGCATAAGGCTGTCTTGTCCAGTGCAAATCCTTGATGAACAAACTGTAAAATCTGTAGAAATGGTACTTCAGATAAGAAAATGATTCTATCTATAGTTATGTCATTCACATAAACTACTTACTAGAAGAAAGTAAGCAAAATGGGAAGAAAAAAAAATCATGGTTAGTCCCATTACTATAAGACAGGGCATGTTTTCACATTTTCTTTGAAGGGATTGCATTAAATGCTTTATTTTAGTAAGCTGAATGTTAGTGTTTGCAGGGGACTGGGGATGATGACAAAGTCACCTATGTTTGAGCAGCAAAGAAGAAATGCATACCATTTTGTTTTATATGGTCTATTAAAAAATAACTTAGCTTGAGACTGTTTTAGTTATATGGGTTTTATTTTGACCTCTGAAAATAAACTCTCCACCTTGAGAACTTTTTTTTTTTAAGTCAGAAGTTAAACTGATCATAGGGAAATCATATATTGCTCTCCCACAACCAGATAAACATTGTCATTTGGGGGAGTTTCAGGACAAAATATAATTCTCTTGTAAATTTTAAGGTCTGAGTAATTTCTCTGTAGGCACTATAAACACCAAAAGGCAGAAAAACTTCACTTTGAATTTTTGAATTATCTTATTTTCTAATGACCAAGGGGTTGTAAGATATGACTACAAATTCTACTTAAATTGTAGAGATTATGAGTCAGGAACTGCAATAAAACTCTATAGACAGGACTAGATAATGCTCTTACTAATGTAAGATGTTTGTTGGTTTGTTTTCCGTTATGTGTTAGGCAGCAAAATTATGTAAAAACTAAGGTAAAATCTTACTACTTTGTATGTTTTCATTTCTGAAAGGTGAACACTTAGGAGAATTATTTAATTTTATGGCTTATGTATGATCAGCAGTTGGTACCTGTATTCCAGTTCGGAGTCTTTCTTAATGGAAAGGATGCATAAATGACAATGATAAAAACTTGGGTTTGAATCTTAAAATGCATTTACTATCATAGAATCATCATAGGATCATCAAGTCCAACCTTCATCCCAACATCTCCCTAACCACTAGACCATAGCCTCAAGTGCTACGCCCACTCATTTTTTTTAAACACCTCCAGGGATGGTGACTCCATCACCTCCCTCAGCAGCCTGTTCCAGTGCCTAACCACTCTCTCAGTGAAGAATTGCTTCCTAATATCCAATCTAAACCTCCCCTGGCACAACTTGAGGCCTTTTCCTCTCGTTTTATCATTAGTAATTTGGGAGAGGAAGCCAACACCAGCCTCACTACAACCTCCTTTTAGGTAGGTGTAGAGAGCAATAAGGTCTTCTCTCAGTCTCCTCTTCTCTAGACTAAACAACCTCAGTTCAGTTACTTAAAGTTAGATACCTAATGCCATGTAAGATGCCTTAATATAGCCCAGAGATCTTCGCAGGGTTGACAGACGTGACACAAGACCTTTGGGAGGCCCAAGACTGCATTAACAGCTGGAGAGCAGGCAATATACCCCAGACTCTCATACAGCACAGGACACCTATGTTTGGGCAGCTCCCAGAATAACTCAAGAACTATGTCCTGGCTACTTTTTTTCATCATTATTATTGTTAATATTTTCATTATAAACTTTTAAAAGCTGTACATCATTGAATGAGGAAAATTTATTTTTAATTCCCAGAATCTTAAATAATGTTTTGTGTGTTTTTCATGAGTACTGCTTTTAACATGTTATTCTAACACACACTTCTATCTTGTCCCAGAGTTAATTTAAAAATAGCTTTGAAGTTTTTACATTTCTTAGAAAACAGGGGTGTAGACAGTTATTTTGATAAAGGAAAACACACAGTGGAAAACAGTACTATCCAGATAGAAAGGCATACCAAAGAGTTATTAATTCACAAAAATGGGATCAGTCCTAAGATGTGCTCTTCTACTAGCAGACAGCAGTTCAAGAATAGCTCCATAAAGATGCAGCTTTTCAAACAGTCATAATCCACTTTACAAATTTGAGCTTTGCAGGCGATTTTCATGTTGCCTAAATGATGTTGTTCAATCATTAATTGACAGTGTGAAAACCAAGCTATTGTTTTTGCAAACGAGAGATTGGCTGAGTAATATTTTCTTATTACCCAATACTTCTGATGTCCTGGAAAGCATTTTAAATGTACCTGGCAGTTAAGACATGTGAAAGGTACATATTTACATGAGAAGTGACAGATCATCTGAATTAGCTGTAGTGGAGCAAGAGCAATAAAGCAAAGGTAGATAGCTGACTGTCAGAGCGGTCTTTCAGCTCATGAAAACTGAGCTATTGCAAGGGAGGTGCACGAATTATAGTTGCTTGATGACCTGTAATTGGGTTTGGACAAGTGTTTTGAAGGCAGTCATATTTTAAATGTTGAGTACTATCTGTCCTCTGTAAGAGAGATTCTACCACAATCCAGCTATTCTTTTATCAAAGCTTTGTAATTGCTTCCCCCTCCTCCCTTTACAGGTAATATATTACTACTCTAAATTTGTTTTTCAGTGCCACAAAGCATAATTCATATGAAACTTTGGGCTTTTTTTTCCCCTAAAGTGTTTTCTTCTGAGGCGTTGTTCTCCTCTTCTTACAACTGTCATTTGTTTCTCATGTAAAATTAAAATATTCATCAACTTTTCCCTTTATATTATATTAAAATATTGATGAAATAGCATTCCCTGGAAGGCTGATATTTCTTCTTGTAAAAAATTTTAAGTTTTCAGATTAGATAAGAACTTACTGCATCTTTCCATAGTATTTTAGTAGTTTCAGAACAGGGAAATAAGGCTTAAATCTGGTTTGAAGCAACACTATTCAGTACATGTATTTTAAATTTCCTAATTATTTTTAAAATAAGCCAAGTAATACTAAATGCTGCGTTCTGCCTCCTTGGATGGAAAGAAATGTATGTGCCTGTATATCTAAATTCAAAAGTAAGTCTCCATCATTTTGGGCACTATCGTTGTCCTGTTATCCTCTGACAGATGAATGATTCTTCATTCATCATGTGCAGTCAAATGACAAGAGAATTTAATTAACCAGCTAACTATAGAGAGTAATTATAATAGTGAACAGGGAAAAAACAATAGAAAACTGTATTTTTTATTCTTTAATTACTGTTTTGCACCATTTACTATTCATCTAATAAGCATTTTTATTTTCTGTTTTAACTTCAAATGTAATGTTTCTGCAGAAAGTGTTTTCAGATTGCCTTATGTGTAGCCATTAATTTCCCCTGTATTTCTTTCCTTCCTGCCTGAGCAGGGACATTCCAGGAAAATGTTCCACTCTTAAGTTTTTTCTACAAAAGCCTTCACTCTGCTTAGCATCCAGATGCAGGAGCTTCAGTTTTCAAGTGTCTCTTGCATGTATTTTATTTTACTTTGGTTTTATTTTATTTTATATACTGGAATATTTTCCAGATTATTTTAGAATAAATCCAGTAAATTATCAGTTCTGCTTAGTGAAATGGAAAACATTTTGAGTAAAAAAGTATAATAGATTCCTTATGCAGAATGGACAAATATGGAGAAAAAATACTGTACCTGACAACTTCAGATATGCATTCAGAAAGTTCATATGCAAGTCTGGACAAGTATAGAAGAGCGGTGGATTGTCTGAGCATCAATCTCAGGAATCCACTGAGATACAACAAAATACGCAAACCCAAGGGAATGACAGAGTATCCATCCCTTGATGGCTTATATTTCATAAATGAATATTCTATGCCTGCTTGGCATCTTTAGTCAACACAGTGCAAGTAGCCCATGAGCACAAGTATGTAAGACTGTGTATGTATGTAAGGGATGTGCCCCCATCCTTTTTTTCTTTTCTTAATTATATGGCTTATACTTTTCACAGAGTAGAGAAAATGCTTTTCATATTTCTTTAAAAGGCCTTTCATTTTAATGTAGCAGTAACAGAAACTAGTTATGCTTCTTTCTACAGAAAGAAGAGAAACTTATGCAAACATTTCTGCCTGATGGATCTCTTCTGATATTGCTAGCTTTCAGACTGTTGAATGGGGCCATTTCTTAACCTTGTATCTAATGTTCATAAACTGTTACTTTACTTTTGAGTCTTACATTATTTTATAAGAATATATCATTATTATCAACAACATACGTATTGATACTTCCTCTGCCACTTTGGCCTTAGAAGCACCAGTGTCAAGGATGTGTAGCCCAAACTGCATGAATTTCTTCTGTCTTTGGTTTGTAGCAGTACCTCAGGGCCCCATACTATGGATTTATTACTGTGATCCTGAAAAATTATTTGGAGAACCCCATAAAAATGATTTCATAGGAATTATGCTTGAAGGAGGTCTTCCTGAGCTTTATTGTTGTTTATAAAGTAGGTTGCATGCATAGCCGAGGGAGCCATCACATGGAGAAGTGTTATTTGGGCATGAGGGGCAGAGATTCTCTCCCATCCATTCCACCTGTGTGGTGAAGGGTTGAAAGATGTGTGTTCCTCCTGGTGACAACATGTTTTTCCTCTGGACCAAGGTGGTTGTTAGACTGCTAGTAGTTCTATGATCTGATTTTATGGGTTTGTCTACTCTTCACACTACCAACCTTTTTGTCTTTACCTTCACACACATGCATGGCCCCCAGCCTCTGGGGCTGACACAAGAAAATCCTTTTGTTGCTGAAGAAAATCACTTTAAAAAAAAAAAAAAAATAGTATCTCAAATTGTGAGGCCAGTAAAGTCCTTCTCCTTCCTCATCCTGTAGAAAGGTGGTGACAATGATAGGAACGAAAACTTGTTCCACATCTGTCAGCTGTGGCAAGGGAGGGCTTATTGATGGTTTGACAAGTAGCTGATACATTTTGGGAAGATTATGGAAGAGTTCATCTTGAGGGTGATCACGTGGCTAGTGCAAGACAACAGCGGGATCAGGCCCAGCCAACATGGGTTCATGAAGGGCAAGTGGCAGGTCATGCACCTCGGTCACAACAACCCCAGGCAACGCTACAGGCTTGGGGAGGAGTGGCTGGAAAGCTGTGTGGTGCAAAGGGACCCAGGGGTGCTGGTGGACAGCCAGGTGAACATGACCAGCAGTGTGCCCAGGTGGCCAAGAAGGCCAATGGCATCTTGGCCTCTATCAGAAATGGTGTGACCAGCAGGAGTAGGGAGGTGATTGTGCCCCTGTACTCAGAACTCGTCAGACTGCACTTTGAGTACTGTGTCCAGTTTTGGGCACCACAGTCCAAGAAGGACATTGAGGTGCTGGAGTGGGTCCCAAGAAGGGCAGTGAAGCTGGTGAGGGGTCAGGAAAGCATGCCTGATGAGGAGAGGGTGAGGGAACTGGGGTTGTTTAGTCTAGAGAAGAGGAGACCGAGAGAAGACCTTATTGCTCTCTACACCTACCTAAAAGGAGGTTGTAGTGAGGCTGGTGTTGGTCTCCTCTCCCAAATTACTAATGATAAAACGAGAGGAAACGGCCTCAAGTTGTACCAGGGGAGGTTTCATTGGATATTAGGAAGCAATTCTTCACTGAGAGAGTGGTTAGGCACTGGAACAGGCTGCTGAGGGAGGTGATGGAGTCATCATCCCTGGAGGTGTTTGAAAAATGAGTGAACGTAGCACTTGAGGCTGTGGTCTAATGGATGGATAGATGTTAAGATGAAGGTTGGACTCGATGACTCTAGATGTCCTTTCCAACACTAATGATTCTGTGATTCTATTTGATGCAGGTCAGTTCCTAGCTCAGGCATTGGAGTTCTCCAGAAATGGCTACAGCTTGATAGAGGAGCCTGAAATGATTTAGCTCAAGAAGATATCAAGCAGAATAACTTTTTAACCTAAGGGAAAAAAAAACCTAGAAAAATACTCTTGAGAGCACTCCCAGGAGTTCTCTCGATTATTTCTGAAATCTCAAGGAATGATAACACTAAGCAAGCTTCCGCTTTATGAAGGCAATTCAAAATTATGCTGCTACTGAAGGAATTTGGAGAATGGCTTTATTAGGTAAATTGAAAAGTAAACATAAGGCTCGGTGTCAAACAGGAGGTAAGTTTTATTGGCTCCTTGAAGACTCAGGCAGTATGTTAAAGTTTTACCTGTGTAATTAATACATTTAATTTCTAACTATTATGAAAAAGTAAATTTAAATGAATGAATAAAGTGAAATTAAAATTGTGTCTCCAACAAAGCAAATGAATCAGTCTTTCAAGCTTAACCCTAGGCTTCAGATTGTTATAATGCTAAACAGAGATTCCAGATGTGGAAGCTTGCAGTGAATACATTTTCTTTACATTGTAATCCTCTATGAGCTCTGTAATGAGAGTAGATTCAGTCATCAATTATTTGGACCAAATTATGACCAGTAGTGCTGCAGTCTATATTTCTGTTTGTAGTAGTGAACTGAAGAGGTTAACATGAAAAACAAATTACTCTGCTTTTCTGTAGTTTTCATTAATGATGTACTTCACCAGAAAAAGACAACAAATGGGAAGGGAACCAGCTTTGCAGGCTGGATTGGTATTCTGCTGTGCACAGTGTGTTTTACTCACTGGCAGCAAGATGACTTGTTTTTTCCAATTTTTGATGGTAAAGGGTCAGGAAACTGTATTAACTAAGGCAAGCAATTAGAAAGAATTAAATTGAAAACTTTTCTCTGCCCAGAAGTCAGCTTTGAAACCAACTATATATTGCTTAAGAGTGATTTAGCATTTCACTGTTAAGTGATTTCCTCCTCTCTCTCACGCCCGAATTATAAGCCCCAAGTTCTGCACACACAAGGGATATTATTTGATCCTTGAAGTTCCTGCTTTTTATTAAGGCAGGAAGATATTTCTTAAAGCATGTTTGGGGATATTTCATATGTGCAATAAACCAAAGTTTTTAAGGAATGGATTTAGATATGCAAGGAATGATGAAATAGATTTCTTTTTAAGATCTACATTATCCAGCAACTCACTGCTTTAAGGTATTGACAGTGGCTACGGCAAAACAATGGGAATTGACATTCTCATTACTATGCTGTTTCTTTTCTGTCCTCAGAAAATATACCTGACAGTTCTTGATATCAGAGATTTCTAAGTTTTCAGTGACCCTGATCCTCCCTAATGGTGATCTTCTTGGAAATACTCAAGGAAGTTTCATCCTTTAACTTCTCAGTATATGCAACATTTTTTGTTTGTCTGGTTTTGGTGTAAAATCAAGTGATTTACACTAGATTTTCCATTCTTGCATTGTGAACAATATTATTAAGAAGCACTGAATTAATTGCAATGGGATCTTTTGAATTCTTTGTATTAAAGGCTATCTTTCTGTGCTAATTTTACCTTTACAAATTACAATATTCTGATACCTCTGTTTTCTAGTGAGATATTATAATAGAAATTACCGTGTTTCATTTATTTTCCATGTTTCCATTCTTTGGGTCACAGAGGAAGTTTATTTTTTTATATCTTCCCTTTATTAGGATTTAGTTTTAGTATGTACTGAGGTGGACAAATAATTTCCATATAAATTCTTCTAAGATTCATTATTTAAACACTTGTTGTTTTTTTTAAAAAAAAAGTCAACAACAACTTGAGTACACTCTGTAGCTGTGTTAAAGGTTTTATTTACACAACCCCATCTCATGAATACATATTTTGAAACAGTATACCATAAGAGGCAAAAGGTTCAGAAAGAGTATGTTTAAAAAGTAAATCCTATGAGTTTTACACTTTCAAGAACATTAAAGAACCATTTGTATTCCTCTCAGTTAAGTAGTAGCACTTTATTTGCCTTTCATTTGATACACTTTTATGTGATTAGAGGACAAAAAAAAGTTTTCCTTCTGGCACGGTTTAGGGTCAGGACAGCCCCTTAGACCAATAACAGACACTCTCTGTTAAACCCCCTCCCTCCTTAAGGGGGAAGAGAAAGGGAATAAGGGAGAGAGACTGAGCGATTAGACAAGGAAACTACAACAGCTTTAATGATAATAATAATAATAATAATAATAAAAAAGAATATGTACAAGTACATACAAAACCAGTATCGAATCCAATCCTCTGAGGGTGATTACATCACCATCACCACTGATTCTGTGGAGCAGGCACGGGGGAGTCCCAGACTGGGCCCCACAGCAGATGAGAGCTGTGTTCAGGAGGTGGATTCTGGATTGAGGAACACACTGATTGGGATCGAAGGCAGAACGGACAGAGTCTTCCTTGGATGCTCTGAGGAAGAAACCGAAAGAGGACCTGAGCCAAGCCGAGCAAAGCTGGCAAAGTGGTCCCAGAGGGGAGAAGAGCCTAGGAGCCCCCAGAAAGAGAGCGAGTGAGCAAGCAAGCAAACAAAACTAGCAAGCTAAGAAAAAAAAAACCAAACCTATAGACCCTCCAGATCCCTCTGCTTTATACTGAATATGACGTCTATGGGCTGGATACCTCGTTGGTTAGTTTGGGGCCACCTGCCCTATCTGGTCCTCTGTGTAGGTGCAGCCTTTCACTTTCCTGTACCCCCCAATGTGGTGCACAAGACCCAGCAGTGGCCTTGGTCTGCACACCAACCCTTGGTAGTAACTCTAACCATGGGGTGTTCTCACTGCCAGCAGCGGACACTGCCTGTGAAAACAGGCTGCTGGCTTCAGACAGTGCAGTTAGAAGAACTGAACTGCAAAGTAAAATCACTGAACAGAATTAGTTCTGTTCTCACTTAAACCAGGACACCTTCATAGACACCATTTATGGTACATGTATGCATGTATGTGGTATTGAACATACAATAAATCTCCATATTATTTATATTTACTTTTGTGTTGTCACATGAAAATGGAACTTTGTTTAACAGTCTACTCTCCCTACTGACTATTCTCTCCTCCTCAGTGAGGTCATTTTATACTTCAAGAATATCAATGGGGGTCTAGTCCTTAAGTACTAAATTAAAGCAAAAGTACTTACTCATTTAAGGCATTACACAGAATTAGATCACAGGATATAGAGTCGATTCATTATTATTCATTAAATACTTTGATATGCTTAGATAGAAGGACTTGCAAAATTCAAAATCAATAACTTGATTGAGGTATTTATTAATAGTTTCTTGTTCTTCAATTTCTTTGTGGATTTTTTCAAAGATAATGCCTCTAAGAAATTACTCATTTCTAATATAGTTATTGTGATATGACAAACTGATCTTCATCGGGCTTTGTATCTCATTTATACTTGCTTTAAGACATGGTTATTCATAGGAGTATTTTTATAAATTAGATTTGCACAATGAATTAATTAAAAAAAAATCTTGGGAGGGAGTGAAAGAATATTCAACTAAAAATGAGTAAATTTTTGAGGGACATAAGAGGAAATATATTTTTTGTTTTAAAAATAATAGATCTATTTTTGAAAAAAAAAACCACTAGCTTCTACTTTAATCCTGCACATTGTGTCTTCATTTCTGTTTTCTTCCTAGAATGTTGTTAAGGAAAAAGATTTTTGCTTTGAGTTTTTTTATTGTGGATGTTTGGTTTGGTTTTGTGTTTAGATTTTTTTTGTTGTTTTGTGTTTGTTTTGTTTGTTTGTTTTGTTGGGCTTTTTGTGTGTGTGTTGTTTTGGTTTGTTTTTTTTTTTTGTATTATAAAAATGTAATTTTTTAGATTGAGTATCTTACTCTTCTTAATAGAGATATTTCTGTGTCTTCATGTAGATAAATTAAATTCTTCTCCCATCTGTCTTCTGACACAAACACAGACATTTGACTGTTCTTGGAGAAAATATCTTGAACTCAGAAATAACTAAGGAACTTCATCTTCTAACTTCTATTTTATCAAAAAATATAACCTATAATTGATTCCATTTAAATGCAGCATTGCAAATAGTCTATGTCATGGGTAAGGTCTACTGCCCCAACTCACAGCAGAACTTTTTGCTACTAATGGAAGCATGACTTCCTTTACTCAGTATTTCTACTTCATATTTACATTCAGTGTTACTTACTAAAGAGCTCCATACAGGTACAAATATATAAAGATAAATAGATAGAGGAATTATAATTACTTAAGAGTAAATTCCATTTGAATTGTTTCCACCTGTTAAAATCAGAACCATGTGGTAAAATAAATTCAGCCGAGTCCTTCTAGAGTATTGCATCTTGAAATTAAACTAAGAGATGTTATGACTTGGAAATGTAATTGATTTCCTTTTAGTATCACATATTGAGGAGTTTCCTATTGTATTGCATTTATTAATAAGCCATTTCACACTCCTGTTATGAGAAGCTTCATCCTCTAGCCAGATGTTACCCTCACTGAGCATGCTAAACAAACTACTGCTAAATAGCAAAAGCAGTGTAAGCCTCAAAAGACTCAAATTTACTAGATTTTCATCTCTGTCTCTTGAGACCCTTAATGACTATTCTCAGATGCTTAAGCCATTTTTCTTCTTTGGTGTTGCCTAATTTAAAAAAAATATTTTTTAAAAAAATCACCTTGCACAGTCTATACAGACATGCAATTTAAATTTGGGATTATATTTTTTTTTTTATCCAGCATTTTATAATTTAATAGAATTATCTACAGAGTGCTTTCCTTAGAAAATTAAATTCTGGGAAGGCTTCCAGTTCTTGTCACCTTTTACTTGTGGTGGCTACCACTATTGGGAAGATAACATTACTAATTTTGTGCCAGTCTTGGCAAGCTTCCATTAGTTCTAATGTAGTCATGAGATTCTTGTGGATATGTAAGCTGTTTCTTATTTTCTCTTTATTTCTCTCTTATCTTCCCTCTTTCCTTCATTCTCTCTTTCTCTATTGCCCTCTTTCTCCCTTATTTTCTTTCTGACTTTCCCTTCCCTCACTTTCTCTCATTTGTTTTTCTCTTTCCTTTTCCTCTCTCCCTCTTCTCTCTACTCCGTTCCCTCCCTCCACCACAGTCTAATTCACTCTCAACCTCTCTTTCTGTTTTCGTTTTACAGTAGGCTGGGTATTTATAATCTGCAGTGAACCTTAGCTCAAAGGATCACCCCACAGGAAAGGTATGATGGGTTTGGATTGGCTGCACAGACTTTTGCTTGCTTAGGAGGTATATGAATCTCTAGACCATCAGGAAAACTCATCAGTGCTTAAAGGGCCACTCTGTGTTTTGCTTTTTAAACTTGAGACACAGAAAAAGCTGGTTTCTTTTTATTTATTTAAATATGAGATTGAATTGAGAATGAAGTTGCAAATTTAGTCTGCATTTTTGTCACATCTACTTTAGTGCCCCTTTAAGTAATACAAGTGCAAATTACAGCTATTCATGCTATGCTTTTCTAGTGGGTATGTATATTAAACAGTTTCATTCAACACTGTCACATAAAAATCCTTGCATATTAAAATGCACACAGTTTCAAACGCACACATTTCCCCCTTATGGTAATAAATTATTTTCCAATTATTTTAGGCAAAGATGTGATGATATGAGAAATTTTACATGTTTTCTTTGGCAATTTCACTATATGATGCAAGTTTTGATTCATGAGGCACAGAGGTAGATAAAAATAGCAAAATTAAGTATTTCTTCACCTATATATTTACTACAAACAATACTTCTTGTGGCCAGATATTCTTATTTTCCAGAAGCTTTAATACATGTGAGTTTAGTTTCATTCATACATGTCTGAATTCTCCACCAATATTTGGTATTAATTAAAAAAAATACATGTACAGTAATGCCTTTCTAATACATACTGGTTTTGTCATCAAAATTGTATGTTATATAAGTCTTGAAGATAAAGGAGTAGAGAAAGTGATTTTGTAATGAACTCATAAAGGTTCTGTGATAAACCTGAATTTAGAATTAAAATTTTTCATTTGAAAATATTGTAATTGGAACATACAGAACTGAATATTGAAGCCATCACTAAGTTTTTGGTCTGCCTCTTCTTCAGCATGATCTGCATGAATTTCACATATTCTGAATAAAGCTGAGGTCTAAACAGTGACATGAAAGAATTTCTTGGCCAATAGAATATCTTGTTTTGTTGTTTTTTCTTATCACTTAAAATTTTCTTGTCATTAATGATAGAAAGGAAATTATTCCCATTCTTTAACTGGGGTGGTTTGACCTTGGCTGGGCGCCAGGTGCCCATGAAGCTGCTCTATCACTCCTCCCTGCTCTCCACCCCTTCAGCTGGATCTAGAGGAAGAAAATAATATGAAATTTGTGGGTTAAGACAAAGGCAGTTTAATGAAAAGCAAAGCAAGGCAGCGCACACAGGAGCAAAAGAAAATGAAGATTTACTCTCTGCTTCCCATCAGCAGTGTCTGGCCCCTTTTCTGGGAAGCAGGGGTCCCGTTGCTCTGGAGGACAAGCCGATGCCCCCCTCCTCCCCCTGCCCTTTTCCTAGTTTTTGTAGTTCAGCTGACATCACATGGTATGGAATATCCCTTCGGCCAGTTTGGTCCAGCTGTCCCAGATCTTGTCCACGCCATCCCACTGTGGGGGGCAATGCTGGAAAAACAGCCTTGGTGTTGTGTGAGCCCCACTCAGCAGAGGCCACAACATGGACATGTTGTCAACACCTTTCTAGCTCCCAGTTCAAGGCACAACACTGGGAGAGCTTCTGTGGGTAAAATTAACTCCAGCTCAGTCAGACCCAATGCATTAACATGCTTGGACTTGAGAGCTCACCGAGACAGAGCTGTGCATCATTTCAAACATAGACTTTCAGAGAAGAAGAATTAAAAAAAGCCACAACTATTCATTTCAAAAGGAAACCTGATAGATTTCGGAAAAAGCTTCTCCATGGCATCTGTTGTAGACAAGATAATGTATTATGTTATTTTAGAAAATATAGGGAATTTTATTTAAGTTTTATAGTTCAGAAATAATCAGTTTGATGCATGAGTTTTGCTGATCCTTTTTCTTCTCTTTTTAAAATTACTTCAATGAATTGGAAATATTTACATAGATATAACTTTAGTGCATTATGAATTGTAGCTTCAGGAGACTTCTCAGAGAAGCAGTCTGTGGCTGGTGGTGGAGGTTTTGTTCCAAAAACATTAAGGTGATAAAGAACCTGCAACACAAAGGATTAAAATGATGTTAAAATTAACGTAAGCATCCGTTGTAGGAAAGTAGCTTTTTATACAGTGTACTGAGAAAGGAAGGAAGATATATAATGCTTCTGGATGAATGTGATTGCACTTTATCACCTGCTGGTCATGAAAACAGAGTTCAACAGGTAATTAACATGTAGCAGAAATGTAAAATGAGCTTTCGGAACCATATTTGAAATTGTAGAATAGCTAACACAGAAGTTACAAATGAGTGGATTGCAGTTAATTTGAAACTCTGAATGAAAATGAATTTCTTTTTCTTTACATCTTCTCAAATATGCTTAAGTATGGGATTCACGCTCCTACCAATAATATAGTACTGGTATCATAAGAAACTATTTTTTTTTTCAGGATGTATCTCTCTCCCAAGTAGCTTTATTTTGATGCTACAGTGGCTGTATATGTGCACTAAGTAAAGTAAGCTCTGTCTTCTTAGAGTTGTCAGCTGCTCACTCACCTTAGCTTACCATAGATCTCCTGTTTCACTCTTCACACTTGTCAGTATATTGAGCACACTTTTAATATGTAGAGTTGTCTTTGCTTCACACATCACCAGAATTTTTGCTCTAAGTAGAGTACAGATCTATTACACTATGTATAGGTGACAAAAAAAAACAGAAATAATGTAAACAAAGAAGGCACTTTTATGTTAGTCTTTTTGTCGGGTGGAATACAGATGTACCAAAATGAAATAAAAATTATTTTCTAAACTTACAGTGTACAAATAACTTCCTGCAGTTAATCTCACAAATAAAGGTGATTCATATATATTGTTGTTACACCCTTAGGAAAAAGCATTGCACAGCCATCTTTCTTGAAGGAAAAGTGCAGCACTCCTTAACGAGACTTTTGAACACCGGCACAACATTAAAATAAAATAGAGAGGCTGTTAGCATTCTGTATTTTACTTCAGAGGCAGAATAATGTTACATTTTAAGCCACCATCAAATGCACATTTTGTGCTTGACAGCTGGAGATATCAGACTGTGTAGAGTGTTGAGGTGCAATTGGGAGTGCTTTGTCTGAAGGTAGTAGTCAAATTCATCACAGGCATGGGAGGATTATGGCTAGAGAAGGAAGGGAACCAGTGACAGCATCAGCAACCTGGTGAGCAACAGGTGGAGGGGTTGCTCAACAGCATGATGCAAGAGAAACTGCAAGACAGGAGGAGAAGGAGGGATGCCCTGGGGCTCGCAGAGAATCACTGCTGGGGAAATTAGAGAAGGAAGAAACAAATACCAGTGATGGAGCAATTCATATCCATCTAAAGCTGGTGCAAAATGAGTAGATGAAATGTTGGTTGCTGTCACTAGAAGTTGTAAAATATTCAGATGACACAATTTCCATATATATTTATAGGAACAAATGAAATGTCTTAACATTCAAGAATCAAATTACAGTGCTTCTTTGTGGAAATATGTCATAAAACTGGTTTTGTTCCATCTTTGTATACACTTTTGACCAAGAGTTAAGGGCGTAGAAAAGATCTGTCCCCTTGGCTAGTGTCTAAAACCACTTTTATCTATCAATTAGTCAATACTCTTGAAGTCTAACTTATTTTCTCCTTCAGAATCCACTAAGGTTTTTAGTAACTCTTGTATTTGTAATTTTTTTCCCCTTTGGGGATATATAAAAATGGTTTGAGGAGAGTTATGGGAACATGTTTCCGCTTCAGTGTCCGCAGTCACAGCCAGGAACAGTTATTTGAAATAATGTTCAGCCTCTGGCCTATTTCGGTGATTTTATCTGCAATAGTAAATTACCTATCATTACAGATGCCTGTCTTTTTTAATTGTCATATAAAGAATTTCATTTCTGATATTACAAAAGGATAGGTTATAAGGTGTAAGCTCAACCATAGTTTTGTCACAGATTAAAGTTTGCCACTGATGTTACACCAGAGTTGCTTTTGTTGCTGTTTTCCCATACAATATATATAGCCACATTATGTTATGCAGTTGTTCACTTTGCAAATGGCATAAGATAAAGCATAGCTGCTTCTGCTTCTACAAAACTTGAATATTTGCCCCAAATGCAAGTTGTCAATAGATTCTGAAAAAATAATTTAATACATAATTAATTCACTGTAATTAACTGATTACTAACCAGTAAAGAAAGCAAGAAATCAGATAGCTTACAGTGCTTCAATCTTACTTTAATAACTTTAGTGAACAAGCATTTTATGGATCAGTTTAGGACTCAAAATGCTTCCCTTACTTTTGGTTCTTGGCAGCCTAATACAAGGGTTTCATAATGTTGCTTCCTTTCTGCAAGAAGTTAGCAGGTCCAGTGGCACTTCCAAAATGTGGAACTTTTTTTATGTCTTATGTTTAACAGTTTTGATTTAATTATATTCCTTTACTCCCTAAAAATGTACTCCCTTGAAAGCTAATTTTATGGAGGACTCTAATTGGCAGTAATGGAGCTGGCTTTGTTAAATGGTCAAGTGAATGGTCACATACATACTCTTGATATTCTCTGTTGACTGGCACCAAAATCTGTCACTGTCAAACAAGGTGATAAAGCATGAAATGAGAAAGTATGGAAATATAACTATCCATT
>JANHFX010027268.1:0-23975 GCA_027560015.1 Chloroceryle amazona
GTGATGCTTTTTCAAACAAAACTGAGGATTGCATCAGCCTGCTCCTGGCTGCACTTGTGCATTGTGTTAATGCTTCTATGTATTTGCTCTGAAACTGTCAGAAAAATCCAATAAAATCCTGTTTACACTTACATCTTTTGTGTTCTGTGTCTTTGAAAGTGTGTTTGGAGCTGAAAACCCCCCGACATTTCAGGGAAATAACTGTCTTATTGACTCAACTGCCTCAACTCATCATGAGTGCAGGAGAGGAGAACAGAATAGAATAGAAATGAAATAGAAACAAAATAGAATAGAATAGAATAGAATAGAGTTGTGGAATTATAATTCATCTGGATGGGACCTACAAGAAACATCTAATCCAGTCCAGCCTCCTGACCACTTCAGGGCTGACCAAAAGTTCAAACATGATATGAAGGGCATTGTCCAAACAAATACCTTTTAAACACTGACCGGCTTGGGACATTGACTGCCTCTCTGGGAAGCCTGTTTCAGGGTTTGACCACCCTTGCAGTAAACAAATGTTTCCTCATGTCAAGTCCAAACTTCCCCTGGTGGATGCAGAATTTAACTTCTGCCTCCAGATTGTCAATAAAAATATTGAACTAGCCCTAGAATTGATCCATGAGGAACATCTCTGACAAGCGGTTGCCAGACAGATGTAGCCTCAGTCACTACAACACTTTGAGTCCTGCCCTTCAGTCATTCTTCACCCAGAGCACTGTGCACCTGCTTACTTCACAGTTGGGACATCTTGTCCAGATGGATTCTGTGAGGGACAGTATTGAAAGCCTTACTAAAACCCAGAAAAACTAATCCACTATCTTCCCTCCATCCACTAGGCAGATGACTTTATTGTAGGAGGATATCAAATTAAACAGGATTTTCACTTTTGTCACAGTTTAGATTCAGGGTGGCCCCTCAGACCAGTAACAGATGCTCTCTGTTAAGCCCCCTCCCTCCCCACAGTGGAAAAGAAAGGGAAGAGACTTAGCGATTAGAAAAGGAAACTAGAACAGCTTTAATAAAAATAATAATAATAAAAATGGAATATATACAAAAGCAGTATCAAACCCACCCCAATGGCAATTACATCACTGTCACCACTGATGCTGTGAATCACTGGGGGAATCCCAGACTGGGCCCAGCAGCCGATGGGAGCTGTGTTCAGGTGCTGGTTTCTGGTACCAGATTCAGGAAGGCACCGATTGGGATCAAAGGCGGAACAAGATTCCTCCTTGGATGACGGCCATGAAAGAAGCAAGCAAGAAACCAGAAAAGGACCCAAGCCAAGTTGAGCAAGGCAAAGCAGGCAAAAGTGAGAGCGAGACCCTCCTGATCCCTCAGCTTTATACCAAATATGACATACAGGGGATGGAATGCCTTGTTGGTCAGTTTAGGGACACCTGTCCTGTCTGCTCCTCCCTTTTATTTTCTGCACATCCCAGTGTGGTACACAAGATCCAGCAGTGGCCTTGGCCTGCACACCAGTCCTTGGTACTAACTAAACATGGGCTGTTATCACTGCCAGCAGCAGATACTGTCTGTGAAAACAGGCTGCTAACTTCAGACAGTGCAGTGAGTTAGAAGAACTGAGCTGAAAAGTAAAATCACTGAACAGAATTAGTTCTGTTTTCACTCAAACCAGGACAGCTTTGTGAACTCATGTTGATTCTGTGTGATGATTGTGTTGTCCTTTAAAACCCTTTTAATAGCATCCAGTATGATATTCTCCATATTTTTTCAAGGTGCTGAGGTTAGACCAAGAGGTCTGTAGGTTCCTGGGTCTTCCCTTATGCACTTCTTGCAAATCTCCTTCTCTGGAGATTTTCGAAACCCGCCTGGATGCGTTCCTTTGTGACCTGTGCTAGATTATATGATCCTGCTCTGGCAGGGGGATTGGACTCGAAGATCTCCAAGGTCCCCTCCAACCCTTGACACCCTGTGATACCTGTGAAATTGGAATGACATTGGACAGCTTCCAGTCAGTGGAGACCTCTGTTGCATAAAATATATGGTTCCATCACCATGCTTGCTGGAGTAGTGTAATTGTCTAATTGGGCTACAGACAGGGAGTTTGAGAATGCCTTCAAGAATATAGCCTTTGTTCATCGGTTGTAATGGTAATATACTTGTAAGACAGCCTTCTGTGAAGAGCACCTTGTCTAATGAATTACCTAATTTTGTAGTTTTTTTTGTTTTCCTTGCAAGTATGGCAGAAAAGCAGACATCCCAGCAGTCAATTCAAGACTGACAATGTAATGGTCAGCAGCAGGAGCCTCAAGGGCTCTGTAATCTGCAGATGGATATGAAGGAGCATCATTAAAGAGTCTATCAATTATCTTTGGATGCAGGTCCAACACGGCAATGATGATCTTATTTGCTCATTGTGGGTTTTTTTATTTTCCTTTGTGAACTATCTTCTTGGAAGATTGGAAAACTCTAAGAAGGAAAACTGGTGACCTGAATATATGCAGTTCTTGGAAGAACACAGACCTGTTGGCTCTATAGCTCCTAGTATTTTATTTCAAGTGATCCACAGTAGCTGCAGAGCTCAGCTGCCACCCCTTGAAGCTTAAGCTTATACTTTGCTCTCACAAGTCCTTCCTTCTCTCTTCACTCTATGACTGGCCTCTGCTCCAAGCTCTCTCATACCACTTTAATTTTCCAATTACTCCGTCTCACTGCTCCCATTTCTGGAGTATTGTAAACATTCATTGTATGGTACTAAAATGCTTGATCCTTTTTCAGATGGCAGTTGAGAACACCTCACCCCTCACTCTTAACAGCATATTATATTACAGATGCATGATATATATGTATGATACAAGGATAACAAATGTAATTGCGAAGAATGAAAGCACTGATCATTATTTCTGTGGTTATTTACATAGTAACTATTATTAAGAAAACTGTTCATCTTACATGCAATGGTTATAGCACCATGCTTGGATGCTTCCACCACTGCTATGACCATTATATTAAGTTTTTCCCAATCTTATTCCTCTTTTTTTTCCTTTTCTTACAAGGCTTTGTTTCAGTCTAATGTTAAAAAAAGTTGACATCTGCTCATGAAACTTGTTTCTATTTTGATAGCCCTTTGTAGCAAATCCCGGCAAGGATATCAGCAAGTGTGATGCTTAAAATCCATTTATTACAAACCACTTTTCATTTGAACTCCTGCTGCCCTGGTAGGGGTCTTCCCAAGCTAAACACAGCATCTCCAGAAGAGAATAGTCTTTGCAGATGGTGTGAGCTCATTCTCATTCTGTTTTTAGCTTTAGTGCTGTTTCCACAGGATCGAAAGATGGACTGAAGTTAGAAAGCGAGTGGAAGGCTAAATCACCAGGGAGATGGAAAAAGGTGTTTTCATGAGATCTATCAATCTTCTTATCATTCAAAAATTACAGATAGCTGCCTTGGCTGGGTTTGATGCTAGCAGTCAAGAAACTAAGAACTAATTTTACATTTTTAAACTGTCTTAAGATGAGTTTATTTTTCATTTGGAATGTGGATGACTCACAGCAGTCAGGAGGCTCAAAAGACTGTGCGCCAGATGTTTGCACAGTGCAAACTGGTGTCAGTCCACAGCATCCAGTGCCGCTATGCTGGCTGGTGCTGAGCGAGCCACTGACTCTTACTTGCTATCTGTGAAATCCAGACCAACCCTTTTGGACTTGGGGACACCGGGGAGCTCCAAGGGCCATATTGGAGAGCTCCCCATTATACAGCCTGGCTCAGTTTTATCTCCATTTTCACTGACCTCAGCAGTGGCCTGTTGGTCAACAGCCTCTGAAACAAAACATGAACCCCCTCAGCTTTGCTGGTCTGCCTGTGCAACGACCCCAGGGCACATGTGACATGGCACCAGTGGAGTGACCTCATAATGCTGATGCTGACATTGGCCATTCTCTGACATGATGAAAGCAAGACTCATGTCATCAGTGGACGAGCGCACCCTTGAATTTACTGTCATCGCCATGTCAACCTACAAGACGCAACAGACGCCAGTGCTATCCGTAGTTGCATAAACACACGCCATCAAAGACCTGGAAACCATGCTGTTCTTGTAATTAACAACTTCCTGGCAGGAGGCTGCCAGGAGCTCAGCATCCCCTAACAAGCACATGCCAGACCAGGCAGGGGTGACACTTGCTGCAATTAAAGACACGGCTCCAGTGAAAAAAAGAAAGCGGAAGCAAACAGCAGTAAGGCTGCCAATAAGTGCGTTTCATAAGGTCAAGTCTCAGGAACCATGCAAACTGGTGCTCTGCACAAATTGGATTTTCTTTACTTGGCCTCAGCTCAGTGCTCATCAGCATCACTCACAGGCTTGGTGACATGGCCTGGGTTCCCTGTTTGGTGCACAGACCCCATGGGTCTAACGTCCATGCACCTGGAGCACAACAAAAGGTAGTCCTGACCTAACAAAGAGAAAAGTAATATTTGGCCTCCCATGCTGTAGTGCACATGCAGCCATATGTGTGAAACCAAGAGGTCCCTATTGCTTGAGGTTTCCATACAATGTAGTCTGTGGCATCCTCTGTTCATAATCTGGATTGCCAGTTCCACTTGAATCAAATGCCTTGGGAGAACCCAAGTTTAGGCCACAGGGATGAAAGATTCCAGGGAAAGACCTGAACCAGAACAGCAAAGCTGAGATAACCTACTGAAAAATCCAGTGCATAATGCTGTACTCACAGCAGGATGTCGTGATACTGAGCTACACATCTGTTCAAGGTGAATGAACTCAAAACAAAACTCAAATTCTGGCTGGAGGACTGTGAATGGGCACCTTGAAATTCAAGCACAAGGGTTAACCTAAGGCCATCACACTAACTCCAGAGTAAGCTTTACTTACCTTCCTGGGCAGTGACTGTCCATTTTTTACTGCCATTCTGGTGTCCAGTGTGCAATGTCTCGGTCTGACCTGAGGTCTGAAACGTGGCATGTTTGCTTTTACTTGGTGTGCAGCACCAGACTGCACAGGGTGAGCAGGAAAATGTCCCACTGTGATTCCTTGCCTTTGTGAAAGCTGCTGGCACACAGACAAGGTACAGTGGATTTCGTGGAATGATTGAACTTCAAACGAGAATTTCACTGGCGTAAGCTCAGTGAGTCTTGCTCCTAACCTTTACTTCTTCAGAGCCAGCAGAGCTTTGGCCTGGTTTATACTCCCATTTCTAACATCTAAGTTCTGGTAACCCTTAATAACCTTCAACTTTCCAGCACTGGAGACTCCTTACCACTAGTTTTAAAGTCATGGCAAGCATTAAGAAATCAAATCACTTTGCTATTTATGGCTTTAATAGATTTGTAGTGTTAGAAATTCTGCTTAACCTCTTCTTTTCCAACCTTTCCTTGTATTTTCAATTTAAGAAGAAACTTTAGATAGAAATTATTTATATTTTGATAAGACAAATGCACAGGGCAGATGTGCCTATGAAAGAGAGGGTAAAGCAGCCACAGGTAGCAGACATAACTGGCTAGAAAATCTTTTTATATTTAATGTGGAAAGTAGCACATACATTGAAACATAAGCACATTAAGATTTTGTCTGGGTGCTTAGAACCTTTTTAATCTTACCCATGCTACAATAACTTGTCCCTGTCCAAGGGGAGTGCAGGGGCTGGATAGACTTCCTGCATTGTGCTCCCAATGTCTCCTGGCTCAGGAAGTGACAACATCTTGAACTAATTTTTTTAAATAGGGGTTGATTTTAAGCATCATATTTTCCAAATTGTTTTTAATTTTTAAATGTAAGTCTAATTCTTTTTTTTTCTTCTTTTTTTTTTTAATTCTTTTTTTTCCCAACCTCTTGGCAGGGGAGAGAATTCTGTGCAGGGCCTTGAATGAGGGACACTTGGGGCAGCCAAAGACATCAAGACATCAGCAATATTTGCCAGCAAATTCTGCAAGGCGGGAGCATCACCGAGGGCTGGACGTAGGCTCCTCCATCAGCCTCAGACAGCCTCCATCCTCAGCCGCAGACAGGGTCAGTAACCACAGCCCAATCTGCTGCTCTTTCTGCAGCAGACACTTGTCCTTTTCCATAGAGTCAGGTACGATGATGCTGGGACAAATTTGAGGATTTTCATCACCAGCAGTGAGGGGGTGGGAGAAAAGCTGCATCCAAATAAAGGACCATCACGTGTTGGGCTGAAGCAGAAAGGTCTCATGTTAGCCAGGCTGTGGATGCAGGGAGAGGTTTCCTCTGTAATTTCTCCTCCTGGATCGTTAGATGCCATTTGAAGAACAATGAAATGGGCAGCCAAGGTTTCCTCCCCCCACACTGCTGCCTTCCCACCTTCATGCACCCACTCATGGTGCTTCCTTGGCACATCATGAATCTGCACAACAGGGAGAAGGACTTGGCCAGCCCCAGCCACCTCCAGCTTGTTGGCTCACCCTGCATGGAAAATATCCGAAGCGCCAAATATCATCCACTGAGGCTGTTTTGCCAGCCCCCAAAAAGTTAAGAAAAATGCTCCCATATATAATGAGAGTGGCTTAAACACCCTAAAATTAAAGTGAGTGAGCTTGCCAGTGGATGTGCAATTGTTTCTTTGCAAGTCATGGTCAGACACTCAGTTTCCTGAAGGAAGTTTGCTTTTCCTTCGCTTGACTGGTGTTTTGGGGTGGTGAAGATGCTGCAAGACACCACTATGGTCCTCACTGGTGGTACAAGACAAGGCTCCATGCCATGGGTAGGGCTATCACCTCTAGTGGTGCTCAGGAGGATGAACCTTGATTCTTCTTATAGATTCAAGCTTTTCTCCCTTTGTGAAATTTTCCACCTCCTTCATGGACAGGCTGCTCCAGCTCTAGGCTGGTTTTCACAGGGCTGGCTGGGAAGGCTTCACAGCAACAGGACGTTTTATTGCTGTCTTCTGTATTTTGCCCAGACAGCTCTGTACTGCTGCCCAGTGTTAATGATTGTAGATTTTACTTCACTGCACAAAGCGCTTTTAACTTCCTGGAAAGCGAGCTCTAAAGACTATGACTGACAGGTAGCTGATATTTAAGCAAGAAAGCACTGCTGGGAACCAGTCTCCACATAGTGAAGTCTGGATCCTATCCTGCAGCAGAAGGGCATTTGCCACATGGCTCCCTCAATCAGCACAAGCAGTTGAGAGTAGGTCCTGAAACCCTGAATAACCTCTGTGGGCAAAAAAGCAGGCTTCCTGAAGCAAGGAGGAGCATTTATCTAGATTCAGCGTTTTGTCCAAGGACAGGAAATTAATCAGAGGTATTTGCCTGGAGAGCATCTTGGTTATGGACAGCTTTCCAGTCCCAGAAAAGTTACAGCCCCAGTCTTCCACATTAGTCTTGTGTCTTAAGCCCTTATATTAGGCAAAACTAGGCTGTACCTGATGTTAGCACCTCCACCTCTCCAGCAGCTGAGAGAAAATAGTTATTTGAGGCAACATAATCAGAGTTTCAGTTTCACCCTGTAAGCTCCATATTTTTCATTGTATATGCTGTTTTACACTCACAGTTTTTGTCCAGGTCTGTCCACAATCATTAGTCTGTAAAGCTCTGGGTGTTTTAGGGAGTGGGTAAGTTTAGGGGCTGGGGAAGGGAATTTTACCATAAACATTCATTGCATTGCAGCTGAGGTACTAGGCTCAGGCTTCCTAGCATCAAATGTTAACTACAGTAACATCACAGGTTGAGCTGTGCTGGTCACTAAATGAATGACAGACACTCTCTATTTAACTCCTCTCCCTTCCCAGAAGTGGAAAGGAATAAGGGAGAGAGATTTATGGGTTGAGGGGAAAAAAAAAACAAACAAACACAAACAAACAAACAAAAAAACCCAAACAAAAAAACCACAACAACCCAAAACAAAACTAAAATAGCTTTAATGAAACATTAACAATAAAAAGAAAAATATAACAATGTTAATAAGAAAATAATGAAATACATATAGAAAACCAATACAGAACTCCCCCAGTGAAGATGATGTTACCACTGACGCTGCAGGGCAGGCACTGCAAAAGTCTCAGACTGGACTCAGTGGGAGATAGAAATGGGATTCAGGAACTGGATTCTGGAACTCAGAGATTGGGATAGAAGGCAGAATAGATAGAGTCCTCCTCAGACACTGACCGCAGAAGAAGAGAGATTGACCCTTGCAATCCCTCAGCTTTATACTGAATATGACATATATGGAACGGAATCCCTTGTTGGTAAGGTTTGGGTCACTTGCCCTGTCTGCTCCTCCCTGCAAATGCAGTCTTTATGACACTCTCACAGCACCCCAGCGTGGCACACAAGATTGAATAGTGACCTTGGTCTGCACAGGCGCAAGTACAAGCAAGAGCTTTTCTGCACATCCCAATCCCTGTTATTAACTCTAAACATGGAGCGTTATCACTGCCAGAAGCAGAGACTGTCTGCAAAAATCTGCCATTAACTTCAGAAAGTGCAGTGACTTAGAAGAGACTGAGCTGAAAAGTAAAAACACTGAACAGTATTAGCCCTTTCCTAGCTAATACTGTTCTGTCCTACCTGAGGACAGGTAACAAAACAAAAGACTTAAGAATGAGCAAGGACTCACACTGAACTTCTAGAGATGATGCATAGAAATCAGATGTTACTATAGCACAAGTTGGCTCAGAGTAAGCATTACATGCTGGGGACCTCAAAAGGATTGCACCCAGCCCTTGCCTTAAATTTAAGAGCTAACTGGGGAAAACGATCCCAATCATCGGTTTTGCATTAAGAAAGAGGGGAGAAATTTGTCATGTGAGGCAAGCAGTGATTAGCTCAGCACCGGGCACAGAGTGGGCTTGGGCTTTGGCCTTGTTAGTGTTTCTGTTGAAAACAGCATGGCCAGGTGGTGTGTTTCAGTGCCTAGCTAATGGTTTCACAGATCATGTTTTCATCAATTATTCAACTATATCAGAGCATCTATCACCAAGACCGCCACTGAACTTCATCTAAACTCCAAAAAATCTGGTAGGTAACACTCTCATTGTTATAGGTCCAGGCATTATTGATTCCTTGGAGCTAGAGCAGACAGGAGTGCAGTTCTAAATTTGCATTTTTGCCATTATAGGATGCAGATGTCCAGCATTTCAGAACATTATTTGTTTGGGGTATTTTTACTGAAATGCTTGGGATCTTGTAGACTTTACCCCTTCAAAAAAGTACTTTAAAATGTAATGTACTTTTAAACACTACGGGCCCGTAGCAATGAGCAGATGCAGCAGTTTTCTCAGACAACAATGCAAATTAATCACAAAGTTCAGCCCTTGCCACCTAAAGCACAGACAACCCCGCTCCATGCTGACATAAAATGCTGTGTAAATACAAAGGGCTGAGCAGAGGCCAAGGGTTGCAGTGGATGGAGGGCTGTGGATGATGCCTCCCAACAGTAACATACCCCACTCCTACCTCTCCTCCCTGCTCTCAGCAGCAGCAAGATGAATAAGATGGCTTCTCCAGAGCTTGTTCCCTGCTTCCCTTCATGCTTACTGCATCTCAGACCCAACACTCAGAAACTTGTCTCCACTCATTGTTTTCCCCTTTCTTTGCATCTCCTGCATGGATTAAAAAGACATAATCACTTTCATATTGTTTATCTTCCAAAGTACAAAGTGAATTCACTGGAATGATTCCAGTTAGCTTCAACTGGCTTTGGACCAGTCTCTCAAGGAAAAGATGCAAACTTCGGTTTGTGATCTACTGTACCATCCACGTGAATTAGTTTGGGAAGCTAACTTGTAATTCAGCACTTGAAACATTTTGACCCCTGTTACTGAGGAATTTTAAACCCAAGCAGTATAAAAAGTCGTTACTCATGGACTGCTTCATAAAGTCAGGTTTTCAATTTGCATTCAAACCATAAATTCACCAAGCACAATCTCACTTTCTAGGTGGGACTTCAAATGCAGAAAACTGATAATATATGTTGGTGTATCTAGCAGAGGATTAAAAAGCCTCAGCTGAAGTTCATAAAGCCTTATCTTAACAGGAGATTTAAAGAGTGTGGTAGTTTTGTTTATGCGACAGTTCAGGAAAGGATTTACCTGTCTTCAGAGTACTTTCAGCTTTAAAAAGTTTGTCATTGGACTTTAAATGGCTTTAATTCCTCCTGTCTCACTACAAATGCTTTTTTTTTTTCTCAGGGAGAGAACACACAAAGACAGTAAAGGCAGAACTCCTTTTGGAAAAAGTTTGCAGAACAAAAATATGGTAGAACATTTTTGAGGGTTTTAGAAAATTGCACTCATTTAAACTTATTATAATATCATTGTTACAGACACGGTGAAATTTTTATAGCAAGAATTTTCACTTAAATGAAAATGAAACCCACAATACCAGAAGCAATTGGAAGAGAAATTAGCTTCCAGAATCTATATTGCCCAGAGAACAACAGCTTTCAGCTGCTTAAAGCTGACTATTGTCATGCTTGCTACTGACTTAAGGTTTTGAACTAAAACCTTTCAGAAGAGAACTTACATCTCGCTGTATGTTCCAAAAATGCATCCAAGACAGAACTTTACATTTTTTTTCCTACAACTTGAGAATCTGAGCAAGATCTCTATTCTGAACCTTTCTTCTGGAGCCATTTCTCTCACCTTATCCCTCTGAAGGGTGTGAGAATGTTTTATTTGGTGTTTACATTTCTACCCTATCTGGGTAACTTACATGAGAGTCATTGACCCAGAGGATAGCTGATGCTGGAGGTGACTGTTGGTGGTCCTCAAGTCCAACCCTGATCAATGCAGAACTATCTCCAAAGTTAAGTCAGGTTGCTCAGGATCTTGTCAACTGTGTCTTGAGCTTCTCCAAAAAATTGCATCTCTAAGGATAGAGCTTTCACTCTCTCAGGACTGCACCACTTCTGTAGTGGATTTTCCTTCCCTCTGTGTCCAACCAGTGTTTCCCTTGCTGCAAATCTCAGCCATTGCCTCCCAGCCTTTCCATGGGCACCTCAGAGAGCCTGGCTCCATCCATTCTCTAGCCAGATCTCATGAGGTGAAGGGCAACAACTATTCTCCTCCTGTGCCTGTTCTGTGTGTCCAGCTCAGACATTATATCACCACTTTTGTGAGTGCCCCCATCCAGGTTACTCTCTATGTCTGGCACCCCAAGGAGCCCTCTGTTTCTGGTGTGTACCAAAAGCTCCTAAGATTCAAGATCCTGGGAAGCACGTTCCTCATCCTGACTCCAAGGGTACACGGGTACCAAAATATTAGCCTCTGCCACCCTTGCCATGTGATCTGCAGAGGTTTGTAAAGTCTGGACTATCAAATTCTGCACATTTATACCCTTCACTCTTTCCCTTAAATGTGTGCAAAGAGGTGGTAAGAAGAACAAAGGAGATTGCATATTAATTCTGGAAAATCTGAAAGGTTGAAGACATTTTTTTATATTTTCATCACTACTTTAAAACATTTGCCATTTTCCATTTGAAAACAAGCTTTCTAATTTTCAAGTGAATTTGGGAATGAAATACTGATCCATTACCAAAAGGAACCCATATTTTGACACGTAAGAGAATGAAGAGACATCTACAATATATTAAGTGCCCAGACATGGCATGGTAAGCCACATGACAGACTTATTTTGTAGAAAGAAAAGTAATTTATGGTCTCCTGCTAGAGTACCTTTATTAATAATGCTATCCTGGAGACATCTCTGAATAGCACCAGCTAAGTTTTTGGAAACATTGATAAAAAGCCAGATCTCTTAAATTCAAAAGCCATTTTCAGAATATCCCGAAACACAAATGTGGTCATCAGAGTTGATCACCTTCAGATCACAGAGGAAAACGATTTTCATTTACCTGCCTGGTTTTTACTGTTATTTAGACTGAGCAACATCCTCTGGAACTGATATTTCAACTTTCTGTGGCAAATATTCCAATTTCTGATGCAGTGAGGAAGAAAAGTTTTTGGCTTAGACTGGAGAAAGCAATTTACTTCTTTAATGACAATAGCAGTTACATAAAAAATAATACCAAGGTTGATACATGGGCATGGACTGCTTTACTGCTCCTATAGATTTTTCTCAATTAGCTGAGAGAATTGTCTAAATCAAAGCTACAAAAGCTGCTATTAGCTAATTATTCAAACAATCAAAATTGATGGATAAGTTAAAAAAAAAAAAAAAGCACAGTATAAATCCCAGGACTATAAAGAACAAAGACTTAAGAAGTCAGGCAAATTTTAATTTTAAACCTAAGCAGTTTCTCCAAACATAACTTCAGTGGCTGATATAAACTCACGTTCTGCATCCATAACCAATAATTTAATATGGAAGTATTTTGCTCTAGCTGAAGTGGAGTGTTCACCCACCTCTGCACTAAGTAAAGCGCCTGGGTATATAATTAGGGAGAGCAAGCATTCTCCTCAAATTTATTTTTCACTTCCTCCAACGACCTAAGAAGTTTCCAGACACAAATTGCCATACTGTCTAATACAAGGAAATAAACTCCAGCCCTAACCTTCCTGGCCAGGGTAGATGTGCCATCCCCAGGCAGGCAAGAAACCAAGAGCTACTCATCAGCACATTAAGGGTCATCCTCTGAATCTTTATCTTTGGTTTAAAATAAATAGTGATAGTTTCCATCAAGCCCTTAAATCCGTCAGTACAGCCACAGTATTTATGCAGCTTTGTGCTGCAGATAGTTATTTACAGTTTTGCAATAAAATCTGTGGGTATTTAACATCCTTTTAAAAAATCCCAATGGAGATCTTTTAAGATCTTAAGATCTCTTCAGATTTCCATCTTAAGATGGGAAGAATGGTACTTGTCCTTGCAGAAAGTGTCCACACTGCCAGTACCACCACTATTGCATTCACAAACCATTTGCAAAGACAAAGGAGGTGCTGAGCAGCCCCGACAACATACACTTTCTAATGACCCTGTGTTTTTTCCTCTCCTCTGCTGGCCTCTACCACTACCGCAAAGGGCTGACAATGATGTGCATGTCCTCAACTCTCTGGAGATGCCTTCAAGGACTGTACCTGTCTACTGAATTAAAAGGAGATTTCCTGACTTGTAAAACACAAGTCCCTTCACTGTTCCACTCTGGAAGGAAAAATAGTTCCAGGTCAGCTGAGAGTAAAACTTATGTGTGGCTGAATGTCCTTTCCTAAAATCCATTTCTTTCTTCTGCATTTAAGATAGAGCATTTACTATAATATTGTTGCCCCAGAAGCAACCCTAGACAGATATTAGACTGCATCTGAAGGATGGCAACTGAAAAAACCCTATTATTTATCAACAGGCCTCTAACCCAAACCACGACAGAGACAAAGCCACTGCATTTCACAAGACCAGTCTGGACGGAAATTCTTGTGCATCATTTAAAAGGCCACTTATTTTTGAAATACAGGACCCTCTAATGGAATGAATGTTTCACCTCCAGCTCACTTATATAATTTTTGGCATGTTAAAATCATGAAGACTTATGACAATTCTTTAGAGTTATGAGAGAGAAAATCCAGCAGGACCATCCGAGTGGAAAGCTAATGACAGGGTATCTTTGTTTGTACCAAAAAGACTTTACTAAGAAAGTTAAAGAATAAAAACTTCAAATATTGACCTTGCCATCAGCTTCCAAAAGTACTTTTCTTGGCAGAAGTATTTTTAAATTCCTCTCAAATAGCTCTTTGATAATATTTTAACTATATTTTTGCATTCTTTTCGAAAACAAACCAGTTTGTTGAATCTTTTCTTTTGCAGATTCAACAATCATATGAGGACTTTTGCTGTAACAAAAACAATACATCCAAAGCTTCCTGCGGATACATTATCACATAGTGCAGCCTTAAAGGACAGTAATTACAGCACTGGCAAAGTTATCTTAAAGGTTAAAAGACCTTATCCAAGCTAATCTCTCAGTGTGCTACTCTCACAGCTCCAGAGGAGTAGAGTGGTGGGTGGCCAGGTTTGAAGGAAGTCTGAAAATCCCAGACTGCAGCACAGGAACTGTTTTTCTGATTTTGACTTCAACTTTTCTTGTAAGACCGTGTTTTGGTAAAGATACAACCTTTAGCAGTTAGAATTCTGGGGGCTTTTAAAGACAATTTAAGATGAGTGTTGCATCGACAAGTGGTGAGCAGACAAGATAGGAATCCTTCCTGTACATATTTTTAAAAAGCAATACATCTGTCATTTTAAATCCGTTCTTTGTTTGAGTTGCTGAATGAAAGAGAACATGACTCTAGGAACTGATGTACTTTTCCCTCATTTTTGAAGACATGATGGAAGTTCAAGGGCATTGTAAACTCAGACAGGATGCACTCAACGTCAGCGTTTGAGATTACAATTTTCGAAGCCAATTAAAAGCAAGAAAGACAAATATAAAGCTTTTACATAAACATTTCAAAAACATCCTTTTTGTTCAGATTTTTAATTTTTTTTACATGAATAATCCAATTGTTTTTGTCCAGTCAGTAATAAAGAAACAGCAGCTAAAAAATGAGTGCATAGACTGTGGTCAGATGCAACAGAATTCCTCTGTACCTTTGGGAAATCCGGAAAGCCAAATGCCAGTGGATTTTTTTTTCCCTCTATCCAAAAGAAAACTGTATCATCTATCAGCAAACAGGAATTCAACTCTGACCATGACTGTAAACCACATGGCACAGGAAGAGACATAGACCAAGATAAATAATTACAACCCCATTAAAGGTTTTATGAACAAAACCCAGTATGACAAAACTCTACTCAGCATTTAACAGATTAGTGTTTCTGTTCCTGGCACATGGGTGTGATGGACCATGGAAAGATGTAGCTTTCAGTATCAAGCCAAGACCTGAATTCTGTGCTGACTTCCACCTCAGAAAAAGCATTGGCTGTAAATAAAGTGCATCGCAGTAATTCAGTCCAAAGCTAACAGATGAGAAACAAAACCATTCCTCTACACCAGAAACCTGTGACCAACACAAGCAACAATGATTGACATGACATGACTAACACGGATGTTAACTAACCCCTTAACTAACCCCTTAATGTTAACTGGATATTAACATGGATGTTAACTAACTCCTTAATCAGTGCTTTAACAAGTGATGATATCACTGTAGAGACTGCTTGCTCAGACTGGCATGAAAAAACACTCATCACCTATTGCAAAGTGAAAAAATTAGCAGGTAATCTTCCCTCTGAAGAGCTTTGCAGAGTTGTTTAGGCATCTGCTAAATGCCTTCCAAACACCTTACTCTATTCCCAAAGTTGATCTTAGTTGATGTGTCAATTTGTTACAATCGATAGAGCAAGCACTGCAGACCGGATTTATTTGAAGACTTGTTTTTCTTATCTGGACTATCCATTAGCACTGTCCAAGAGTTCACCCTGCAATGAATACTATGAAGTGAAATCTGGAAGACCCATATGCACTTGCTCCCACATAAAAGAAGTCTGTCTCCTGTTACAGACCTTGCTGTGACTATTGGCAAATAGATTAAATTGATCTTGCTTCCACATTTATTGAATTATTTAATATTGTTCACTAACATTTATCTTTTCAGAAAGATATCATGCACTGAGTATATAAAATATTTATGGTGGGAAGTTGTCAAGGTTTATGTTTTAGGTAGCTGCTACTTAAATCTAGAGAAAAATGGCTCTCAGAAATTACTTCATTTGGCAGAACAACCAGCAGCACATCCTACAGCAGTATCTGTTTACTAAGACATTCATTACTAAAACTGTTTACTAAGACATTCATTAACACCACCTCATGCCTAAAAAAAACATGTTCACCCAATGAGCAACTACATTTAAGTATAGAACTAAATATTCTAATTCTGGATAAATGCAGCAAGCACATCGATCAAATGTGCCTCCAAGTATTCCCATTCCCATTTGCTCATCACATTTCTTGGAAAATTACTCCAGAAGATAAAAGCCTGTTCATTAGCCAAAAACCTAATTGTTGTAGCAGTGGTGCAGGGAGTTGTAGTCCAAGTCACGATAGAAAGCTGAAGCAGCTCAGAGGCTGAGCAATCTTGGAATGGAACAAAACTAAGACCTGTTGTAAGATGTGAAAAACATGGTATCGTATGTGGAAGAGCTCCCTTATTTTCTAATCCCCAAATTACATCATAACTTTTTAGAAGTAGAATTTTTTCCTAGACCTAATTCACAGAGAGTAATGAATCCTCAGGCACAATATGCAAATCCTTCCCATGGCTTGGCTGCTGTTTATGACAGCCATCCTTTTTTTAGGCTATGTTGACCAGTCCAGATGTTCATCTTCAACATCATTTCACAAAGTCCCTATGGGAACATCTGTTCTCTTGTCTACAGAGGGATGATAAACAGGATTGAGGTCCTGGACGTAAATGGTAAAGTATAGACCATTACATCTGTGCTGCAGAGATCATGGGATGTAGTCACAGATCTTAGTGGAGGCTGGTGGTATTTGATAGTGGGCAGGAAAAAATGACACAGGCAATGCTGGGAGACAATTTCCAGCCTTGGGTAAAGATCCTACTGTAACAGGCTCAAAACAGGGCAGGCAAAGCCCATCCCAAGGAGCCTCTGCTGACTCATAGGTGTTAGTGGTGTCAAACTTAACTGGGATCAAGGAACAGTCGCAGACATGCAGTGAATCATTCTTCCACTTTTATTCTAGGCAAAAACTCCCCTCTCCCCCAGCCATATTATTAAAGCATAAAACATTTTTAAATCTGCTTCGAAACAAATTCAAGACAACAAAATGTTTCCTTCCTTGACCCTTCTCTTCCCAGTTACTTAGAGAAACTTCCTTTTCTATCATTTTGCCTCATTCTGTCTCTATTCATTCCTATTTATTACATGTGAGGGCTTCACCTTCATATACTTATCAAGCAATGTAGTATATTCAAGTGAGGCATTAAAACTGTTCCTCAGAGATAAATTTATTTCTTTTGAACAGCCCATTTGCATTTATTGGGAGAGAGGGATTATTTTAACTGAGATTGCAACAAAGAATTTGTTGTTTGATAGTGTTACCACTAGCCAAATAATTAGTAGCAGGCTATTGGCAGATGATTTTATGTGTTAATATAAAATGTTTATGCAATCCTTCCATTATCTAGAATGTGCTTGTTAAACAGTCTGAAGATTTTACCAAAAAAGTTAAGAACATGTATAGAGGGAACTAATTTCCTATTATGCTGAGCAAAAAGTTAGGAAACTAAATACAATCTGGGACCTGAGAGACCTGGCTGACTCAGGCTCCTCTTGACTTCCCAAATCTACCGTGACAGATTATGTGAGTGATCTGTGGTTTAGCATCCCATTTGTAAAAAAAAAAAAAAAAAAGGATAAAACATCAAAAAAACAAAAGAAGTTTCCCTTTCATACATAGATTGCTCCCCAGAGGAACTGCATTGCAGCAATTCCAAAAAGCTACGTGAAATAGTATTGGAAGATGTGCCTGGAAGACCACATTTTGGATGATCATGATTCCAGTTTTTGTTGCTCTAATACTCAGACTAATCACTGTCAAACTTCAATCTGGTGAAATAATTTTAATTGTGTCTTGATGTTGTGAGAATAAAGTCCACAGCAATTGACACATAATGTGTGAAAGTGGTCTCAAGTTCCAAGCACTGAGTGAGGGCTGCCAAGGTGTTATTACTGTCAGCAGCAATGTAAACTGGGGCAGACGCACAACCAGAATTATTTACAAATTTCTGACCACAGAAACCTGTGAAATAAGGTCTCTTTCCATTAGCAGTTATAAATTCATTGAACTGAGTTCTGGCACTATGGTGAATATTGTTTTCTGCTTTTGCTTTTCCAAAAGGAAGCAGGGGGGGAAGAAGAGATCACCACATGAAGGTCTAGGAGATACAGTGTGTTGTTATGAAGCTGAAAGACAAGACTTGTCAGCCTCACTCTGTTAACCAATAAACAGATGGAAAATTGCGACACTCGAATATAGAAGGTGTCGATAGTTAGAAGAAATGTTTATCAGATAACAAAAACTTGCTGGATTTTGCTAATGTAATAAGTGAAGGAGTTTTTCCATCATCTATGCACTTCTTTAATTTGAAAATGAAGCACTTCCTATAAAAGACTGCTTCATTTCTTCCTGCACGGACTTACTAAACATCCAGATGTTACCACCTCAGTGGCTGATATTTGACCTCCTTCTCTTAATGGCTTCCCACATGACATTTCCCCTCTTTTGTGTACCATCTGGTTGCAATGAAAGCATTCCAGAGGTTTGCGTGCCTTCTCAGCACAGGAATCTTATGTAAAAACCCACTTATGCAATCTATAAATCTTGTAGATCATTAGTATATTGACCACTTCAGCAATACCTTCTCATGCAGGATTTTGTTTGCTGATTTTGCTGACACTGAAACTGACACCAGGTAGGAAATCTCTTTCATCCACGTTGTGGTATAATATATGAGAAAGACCCCAAGGCACTATAATTCTGTGATTAACCTCCACCCGTCCATGTTCTTGTATCTTTGTGCAACTTCCGATGACACAAAGCTTGGGTTGTTTTTTCAGGACTTTTCATAGGCATTATGGAGATTAAACTTCAGAGGTACTCCTTGTAAAACCTCAGTAAGTAAGTGTTCATAGCATATTTTCAACAAAGGCACAATTCTAGTCCTCAGTGAAGACTGAGTGCATCAAACCATCAAGACAGCGTAAGAAATAACAGGTATTTGTAGCACCAGAGTATTTTTAACCAAAAGCATTAGTTAGAATATTATAATATGTCTAATATTAGAATATTAGACATGTTCTTCTTCACATCAACTCATCTCTGCTGCCCCATGGCTGGGTTAGCTCTACATACATCACTTCTGATCAGTGTATAACCAGTCCACTTCTAGCAGCCCCCAAACTTGAAGACCTCACTGCCTCCTCTGATCATTTATCTCAGGCTTTGCTTCCCATGCTCCCAGGAGTGTCCCAGCTGACGTTTAGCTCACAGTCATTTATCTCACCCCGTGAGTATCAAAAAATTATTGCAAACGGTTGCAGCAGCCTTTCATGATTTGGAAGACTGTGACATCCATGCTTAGCCATCCCTTCGTCAGGAGAAACACAAGTATATTTAATCTTTCTTCAAATATTGTGTTTTCTTTGCTTCCACTCATTGTCATTTGTATTGGGTCTGACCAAGATGGAGTTAATTTTCCCCCAGAGCAGCCCTCACAGTGCTGTGCTTTGCATTGAGAGCTGGAAGGTGCTGATAACACATTCATGTTGTGGCAACTGCTGGACAGTAATAATAATAGAGCAGTTTGGTGGGCACCTGGCATCCAGCCAAGGTCAAACCACCACATCATTACTTTTCCCTGGACTCTTTCCAAGTAGTTATGTCTTTAATGTGCAGTCCCCACAGCCAGACAGTGCTTCAAGTGAGGCTGTGCTGAAACACAATGGTTGGGTTTTTACATCATCCTCTTTTTTATGCAGCCCAGTTTTTGCTTTTCTCATAGCTCTACAGCTTTGTTGACTCATGTTCAGTGTGTAGTCCCTTTCCTACTGACATGCTGTCTAGCCAGTTGTTCCTCCTCAGTGTCTGCACACCCCACACTCGTCTGTGTTCAAAAGTGTTACATTTTGTTTCCATAATATACTTCCAATCCGGTGAGATTGCTTTGGGTTCTGACCTTGCCATCCTTCCCAGTTTGGTGTCATTTGCAAATTTATTACAAAACTTAATCACCAGGTCACAAAAATGTTGCACAGTATCAGACTCAGATTAAGCCCCTGCAAGACTCTGCTTGCTGCATCCCCATGACTTCACAGATTATATAGTTTCTGAGAAGTTTTGCCCCCACAGAATATTAATTTCATTTTGACCATGCTTCCCTAGCTTATTTGGGAGTTTTATATGAAGCATGGTTAAGATCTATGACACCTACGGCTTTTGCTTTGCCCACAATGTCTACAGGAGAAGGAAAGTAATTCAACTTGACAGACAACTAAGAGTAGAGAAAGGCAGCTAATAGCTGTGGTGAACAGTAACCAGTTAAACTTTCTGCAGAAGGACTGTCTGGAAAGATATTTCAGATCAGACATAAATTTAATTCCTAACAGTGTACCCTGACAGTAAGTGGTGTATCATCAATCTTGAGCTCAGCAGCTGCAGAAGACCACCCTCAGTGGAGGGTCAGCTAGACATAAAGGAGGTTTTCACAGAAAAATTCACGCAGAAATACAGGGAGGTTGCTGCAGCACATCTTAAGTGGGCAAGGGCTGGCAGGGAGAGAGGAGAGGATAAGTGCTCTGCTAGTCACTTTTTTAACATTTGTGGATTTTATACATGTGCAGGAGCCAAACTGAAACAACTTGATATGTCTTAGATGCTGGTAGCTCTTGTGGCACAAACAGGTCATGAAACCCCAACCCCTCAAATCCAAAACTTTTTTACCCAATAGTAGATAAGGGCAGCCCATCTGGTTTTGAAAGGTTTTGCTGCTGGGATTTTTTTGTAAAAACCAAAGAACCCAGAAACGTGACACTTCTCTTCAAATATTTGGTAATGACTGATGCTTAATTGGACAAGAAACAAGTTCCCAGAGCTTCATTAACCACAAGTCAAATTAAAAAAAAAAAAAAAAAAAAAAAAAGAGAGGCTGCATTCCTTGCTTTGTTGGAGTACTCTGTTTTTGAAGCTTCCACTATAACACATCTCCAGAATATATACAAATTAATTTCTTTTGCCCTATATGAATAAGGAATTTTCTTAAACTCACCTTTCCTACAGATCAAGGGAGCTCTAGGATTTCTTTGAGCACCAGGCCAGGTCCTTTTATTACTACACTTCCCTTTGACAAGTACAGTGTTGCTCCATCTTAAAAATCATTATGTTGTTTTGCCTCCTGCTGCTCCTATGAATAGGATGTTGTGAGATCTCCCTACTCTAATAGTTAGACAACTAGCTCCAGGTTGAATTTATTCATGCCTACTTTATGCTTCTTTGCTATATTTTATCACAGAGCACTAGCTCAGTTGTGGGGGGACATATTACTTGCGTCTGTGCACATCTCTCTTCTGCTTCCATTTCGGCCCCACCAGGAACCGATATTCAGTGAAGTAAACCAATGGGGAAAGCCACAAGGGTTGTGCTGGGATCTTGCAGGCACCGAACGTAACATTAACTGAGCAATGTCTGAGTCAGTGAAGCAAAGCTTTCACCCTAGCACTGATTATCTTTCCCATCAGTGTCAGCCACTTCAGCTCTCTCCCAGAAATTCATCCAGCTTGGTTAAAATTTCTGGGAAGGGAAGGTTTTCTCCGTTGCCTGTCCAAGTGCACAGCTCTAAGAGTGGAAAACATAAGGACAAGTCACTTCTAGCAGATGGATAATTGAAGTTGTGTTTACTTCTGGCTCTGTGAAATCTTTTCTTCTCCCACACAGGCTTCACATGTGCTACACTACTATCATGACTGTGGTATTAGCACCCTCCTCTATCTTTCCCATCCTAAAGACAACTCTTAGATCAAGACGGAGAATCTGGTAGTCTCCACTAGCCCTCCTTAAGATACTCTTCCCCAGGGCATTTTTGGAACAGTAACAATGATGTGAGATGAGGCGAAGGCATGACCCAAAGGTAGGAGAAGTCTTTCTATGTTTGTGGTCCCTTCCTGCTTGAGGGACCCTGTGAATGTATACACAAAGAAGACACAGATGGGTCATCTAATCCATCACCAGCTCACTGGCTAATATCCTTCATACATATAAATTGCCAGGTGTCAGCTACTAACAAGACCTGCAAGTGAGAGCTGGAGATGAAGGGATGTAAATAGTCCAAGACTGGAAATATAGAACACAAGATGAAACAGCCATGGTTACTTCAAAGAAGGTAGCAGGCATTGGAAAACTTAATCATGATGAAACGCTGTGTGAAATAAGTTGGCCTCTGCCTTCAGTTACAAAAAATATGCCCTCAGAGCCTCCCACTGAGATTCTGACAGGCACCATTCCTGGACATCATCTATTGGAAAATGATTGATTCCTCTTTGACACAGCATCAGAGCATCTTCGGAATTTAAGTTTCCTTATGTTTGGCAAGCACTCTGAATTATTAAGCAATGGAAACATCAGAATGCAAGTGCTCAGTACTCAGTTTTATGACTAGATTGCCCAAGTGACATATCTGTGCAAGAGTAGAGACCTGTTAACACTGGCTATTTTTAAGGCTAGAAAAGCAGTTTATTTCCTTGCAGTGCTGTTGTTCTCTGCCAGAAGGTTGTTCACAACAGAATGTTTCTAAATGCTAGGACTCCTCAAAAAAGTTCCTTGTGCTCACAATGTTGCAGACAGGGAAATTCAAAAGCTACTAAGTATCACAGAGAAGCAAATAAAACCAGTGTTGCCATTGCTGACCTCAGACGCTACATGGTCAGTTCTGAAGCTGATCATTTATTTATCAATTTTGACATGATGATATTTAAAAAAAATTACTCCAGAATTATACCTTTGATGTATTCAATCTTGCAATCAGAAAACTAAGCCTAGCAGGATGCACATATAGTAGCCCTTGCTTAAACACACAGCACACTAGTAAAATATTGAAATATTTGATTCAAAGTGCTCCTTGGGGGGGAGATTATCTTTATATTTCCATTCTTTCTTAGGCTTCACTTGACAGATCTCAATTCATGCTCTTCCTCTTCCAAATGTCATTTGCATCCCTCATCCTAGCTCAGAAAACTGCTGTTGTCTGCTCAGTTGCTCCGAGTTTCCATGCTCAGATGTCATGCGTCACACCAGCAGTCTCTTAAGGATGATCTGGGAGAACATGGTTGCAGACACTGAAGGATATTTTCCATTTTGAGATATTGGTCAAGGAGACCCAATATTTGCAGCCCTTTCCCAGGGATCTAGTCTGGGCATGCTTCTCAAAGCACCTCAAGGCTGTCACTAGGTCAGACTCAGCCTTCATGTATCAGCTGCTCTACATCATGCTGGCGGAGAAAGGACTGAGCATGAAACCCAGCAACAAGGTGCATTGTAGGTCTTTTGCAAGCATTACTGAAGCCATTTTGAATAGTTGATTTACAAAAACTCAAATTCCTAGGAAAGGTGTTGTGCTGTGAAAAGCAATGGTTTTGTCACGGTTTCCTTCACCAGCCCTTCAGTCATTAAGTGCACTGCAC
This sequence comes from Chloroceryle amazona, assembly GCA_027560015.1. Taxonomy (NCBI): domain Eukaryota; kingdom Metazoa; phylum Chordata; class Aves; order Coraciiformes; family Cerylidae; genus Chloroceryle; species Chloroceryle amazona. Next base: position 23,092 of record JANHFX010027268.1, read on the forward strand.
TGCTGGTCTGTTGCAAATTAGGCTTCCTGAACTTCTCCGCCACTGAAAACCTGCCAGAAGTCTGTTTCCCTTACTCGGAACAAACACTATATTGCCCCAGTCTTGACTTCTCCAAGTACTTAACTCCACCAGTCACTTGCTGGGTTTTAACCTGGGCCCTTTTCAGTCTAAGTCACAAGCTCTCCTCCTGAGCCAGCACTTAGACACCCTTCAAAATATCTTATATTCCTGAATTTCACCCACAAACCACACGTTGGCTTCATCAGAAGCTGGAGGTCACAGAGCTGTCTTGAAGTAACCTGCTGACACCTCAGACTCACAGGGTCACCATCACAAAAGACTATAAAGTGCCTCAAGCATTGAGGGTAAGTCTTGGGATGATTTGGCTTTATCACATCTGTGTGTTTAGCTTGACTGACTTCTCTGATGTGAAATGCTATGGTGGCAGAGCAAACTTCTGGTGTCAATAGTGACATAACTTTCAGGACCTTTATTTAGGAAGGCACCTATTGACTCTGGTTGTCTCTTCTCTGGGTGTACTGGCCAGATCTGATCAGCAGCAAGCCAATGGTAGCAGGATCTTCACCCAATTGCACGGCCACTGCCATTGCATCCTGTCATTTCACTACAGCTGGGTTCTTATTCTTGAAAGCCCAGCTTTTCATTCATCTGTCATTAATTACACTATCCAATTAATCTTTGATGCTGTCCTGGTTTGGGTGAAAAAGAACTAATTCTGTTCCGTGATTTTACTTTTCAGTTCAGTACTTCTAACTAACTGCACTGTCTGAAGTTAGAAGCATATTATCACAGACAGTGTCTGCTGCTGGCAGTGATAACAGCCCATGTTTAGAGTTACTACCAAGAATTGGTATGCAGACCAA